>DVQP01001974.1:0-13646 GCA_018231745.1 Danaus eresimus
TCCCACATGACTCATGGTACAAATCTCATTAGGTCTGTTTTTTGTTATTAAATAGCATAAAAAATAAATTATTTTTTGGTTTGCAAAAATAATTAAATGTTAGATTGCTTAAAACATTAATTCCATAATTAAAACAAAAAAAACATTTATAATTAAGGAATGCACTTAGTACTTTTTTGTGAAATGTTCATGCTAGAAGAAATTCCATTGTATTTCTATTTTATCATATTTTTTTTAATTAAAAAAAAACCAGCAAAAAATCTCTTTTAATAAATCTTTAAATTGTATAAATTACACACTTTCTGTAACACTTAAAACAGACTTAAGATGTTAGTAATCAGTTCCGAGCAAGTCCCTTGAATGTTTATATATTTTTTTGAGTTTTCAATAAAAACTCAATAAATCATAAAGAATATTTTCTTAGTACTGTCTCCCATGAGAAAAGTTAAAAATACACATAAATATATTTTCTTGTCCTTCCTCTCTATGTTAAGTCGTAAATGATGTTATATAAATTTAATTTGTTAAATATTTTTTTATTATATTCATTCGGAAGTCAAAGATGAATGAGAGAAAAGGAAAACAGTAACTACAAAAACATAAACCGTTATTTTCTAATTAGACTGGAATGTGCTCGATTAGCATTTCTACCTATCGGTGGAAATACAGCCACGGTCGGTGAAAGCTAATGCTTCAGAGAGTGAATACAATATAACCGAGAAGTTCTGGGTAATAGTGTATTAAGTGTTGCTTTGCAGGCATAAAATTCTAAGGGGAAGGAAACACGCACAGGCAAAGGGTTTTCCTTTTTATGTATGATTGAAAAAGAAAGAAAAGTTTCACCAATGGAAGAAGCAAGGAAGATCTACAATAGAAGTATGGAGGTCCAGCGTAAGACTGATTTTCCGATGTCATGAATTGGAAGCGTCGATTAAAGCAAGAGCGATACTGTTCTACAACTTTGCTGTCGTTGTTATCAAAAATACCCTGTAATAACAGTTTGTTGATGCGCAGCGAAAAAAGAGTTGCTAAGAAGTTCTGCTTTCAAGACATTTCCTTAAACTGAGTTTCGTTGTTCTCTAAAGGTTCGCCCAAAAGTTAGAAGCCTGCACCAGAAGATTCCTAGTTGACCAAGTCCAAAACCAAATTGTCTTTTAAGTATGCCGTGGGGCGTCATTTCAGACACTGTAGAGACGTACCACTTTCACGCATACATGCCATGATGTTTCATGATATAGAGTTAATTAAAATCGGACTGTAATAAAGAAATATCAGTCGTTATGCACGGCATTCCTTCTAAAGTATGGATACCAAGCTAGCAAGCTATACCATTAATGAAGACGTTAGCAAAAACATTAAATTATTCTATAACCGGATATGTCACATCAGTTAAGGCGTTTAGGTTTCTACGGTTTCCTAGTAAAGAAGCAACCCTATCCCTGAGGACACGATGTAAAGAATGACAAAGTTACCGCTTACTTTCCTGTATCCTGTCGCTGTTTTTTAGGTGATATTTTGACACATGTTGGTATGATGTCATAATCCCGGCCTCTCTTGAGGAAATTCAAGAATGGTAATAAATTAACTTTTCTCCTTCTTCGTCAGTCCATACTTGTTTACATAAAGAGACATTCGCGAGTATTCATTTAAGATGTAACGAAAATTTGCATTTCATCTCAAACTGGTAACTTATACCTCAACATTCATGTTTCAGATTGAAGCTCAAGATGAAGAGGAGATATAATTAAGTTAATTTAGTTAATTTTAATTAAACAAACGGTGGCAAAAAGGCTGGACAATTGGCTGTATAGTTGTCCACATCTGGCATCCTGGGAGTTTCATTTACTTATTAGGATAGTTCTGGCAACTCCACGCTATTATAAGAGATTATTCAAATAGCTTATATGTAATATTTGTCTGCGTAAAAAAGGAAGTACAGCTTATTAACCTCTTCTAGTGGTGTACTAATCAAACATTAGATAACAGAACTTGATATCGGAATGAGAAATAATTAATAATCCAACCGCTGTATACACTCATTTCTTTATTTTAATAACAAAATTTAAAAATGTATTTATTTTATTATGCGATAGGCCATGGCAGATCGCCATTTCTGTTCCTATACACTTTGCCACTAAAATTTCATTATTTTTCACAAAAAGGCTAAAAAATATAAGACTATTTCATTCTTAACACGATTTTTAACTAAATGTTAACGAAATAAATTTGAGTGTATTGAGTTAACGTCACATTTTTATTCTGATGTAAATCAATTATGAATTAAGTATTCACAATTCGTTCAGACTTTTAATTTGTTAAACATAGAAAAATCTTTTTTATATTACCGTTTTAAATCACAAGTATTGTAATGTTTTTGTAATATTTCAATTGAGCTACAAACAAGCGATTTATCCGTTAATTCAACGGCTAGGATATACCAGGAAAAAATGAACATATTTGTGGATAAGAGAGTAATAAATACGACAGTAATACTAAATAAACTTGTTTTAATTTTTTCCTTTAGCAGTTTTTTTCTTTTAACCCACAGATTTTTAAAAGACTACTAATGATTTACATACGTCGAAGCTGAAACTGCTTTGAACAAGTGACAACGTTTCGGCTTAGACTTTGTCTCTTACCAATAAGATGGCTCACTATGTATTATTTCAAAAGCTAATAATCTTTGATACCAAGGACAAAAGCCACCAAGGTCTAAAGCCACAAAGAGTTTGTAAATGTAATGTGAAGCTTTTCTTGTGAAATTTTTTACATTCTCATGAGTTCTTCAAACTATTGCCGTCATTTAATATAAATCTGCGCAGAGTACTTTCTAAATATAAAAATCTTACGTATAATCGAACGTAGTATTATATACAAATTTAATTACATTCTTTAGAGTGTTAACCTTTAACTTTATGTCCAGCAAATCGAAATAGGAGAAATTACAGAATAAAATTAACTAATCAACAACTTAAATGGACTGAAATGGATTTAATTAACAACATAAAAGGACATAGAACGTTGATAATAATATGAAGTCATCTGAGTCTTTTCTAAAATTTGATATTCCTCAGGGAAATATTTAGAATTTTACTTAAAATTTTTATTACTTTTAATATTTTAAGTGATAAAGTCTAATTTGCTGATCGTTCTCGTATTTAAACATATTTTCATTTTCTCATTTAGTAATCACGAATTATGTTGAACAGGTTCTAGGTAGTCACGTACTCAAGTACTGAGAATTCCTTTATGAAACAGAGGTTTTTCATAAAGAGAAGTTTATGAATCTGGCGGCCAAAGAAGAAGAAGAACTAACTACTTAACAATATGAAATACAAATAAAAAATTATGGAGTAAGATTATTGAGTAATTTTATGAGGAATAACATAACTGACTGTCTAAACTAAAATTTACATTTAATTTAATGCTTCTAATGCACATATTAAGTTCTCTTTATACAGAGTATAAACGTTCCTTTATTTATACTACAATGTAAGTAAATTTCTAATGATAAATTCTTAACGCGTTATATACAATGTGATGATGCACACTTGGTATACTGATAAAAATGGCAGATCAATACTTCACAGAAAACTAAAACTGAGAGCCTGCCTCAGATATCCTTGTGCGTACCAATAAAAAGTGCTGGTCATAAGTTTGTAGAAAAAATTATAACAACAAATAATAATATGCGAATGAACATCATCATTGCTATAGAATAAATGTAACTTCTTTTCGATAAATTCATTATTGATATGTTTCGATAAGACTATAATTTACCCAAAAATTTTCGTAATATTCTTAAACCCTCAATGTAACCTTTGGTGAATAATTACAATTTTGACGTAATTAAGGGTATACCTCGTAGGAGGGTAAGCCTTGCGTCTCCATCCGGTTCATTGCCGCCAATCGAGAAGTTTTGACCACATAGGCCAGCTATGAGAAATGTTTACATTCACTTGTGTTATTATACTTAAAGTTGTGAGAAACGTGGCTTGTTACATGATAACTTTAACATAGGGATTTTATAATAGATGTATAATATAAGCCACAAGCAACTCTTATCATGGAGATTTAAAGCAGTAACAATTACAAAAAAAAATAGTTTACAATAAACGCTTCTCTCTTTTAAATTTCTGGGGATTACTTAAATTTTATGATAACCTTTTATAAATATTCTTTTCAGTACACATTTAACTTAACCGAGAACATCATTAAGTTTAAGTTTGTCTTATATCTTAGCTAAAATTCTGATTACTCTTATTCAAGAAACTTTCGATATTAATGTAAAGGATATTTTGAAGGCTTTAATTTTATTTTAATAAAATTAAGCAATAACACTTGTCCATGCTTACTCAAGTCCATCTTATTAATGTGATGAAGCTGGTCAAACGTAAATATTCGTACGTCACATATTGTATGTTACAAACCCAACTCAGGGACCAAACGCCTAGTTGCTATTAATTGTCGTGTCATACCCTTTAAGGTTTAGTGGTTGGAACCCGACATTAATATATTACTTTGAAGCAATTAGTTTTAAATTTAATGGGAGCTTGAACTTCAGATCTACTTCAAATAGTTCTTGTGTTTGAAATAATATGAAAAATCATTTCTGAAGAATTACTTAAATTGTAACACAAAGTTCAAAATAAGGCCGCCCTAAGCCTATCCGGATATTGTATAATACTAGCTAATAGCTTGTAACTGAAGTTATATATTTATCACTTAGAAAATAATGATCTGATTAATTTAACAGTTTTCTTTCAAAAAAGCCTTGTCTTTAATTCCTAGAAAGTAAAATTATTTCTTGATTAGTCATAAATAGTTTTTACATAATATTTTTAAATAACTGACGGAATAATAAAAATTGGTACAGATCTTACAGTTTTTCCAAAACTGTATCATTCCTACATATGTTTGCAATTTACATGAACCTTTCCTCAATTGTGATTTATAAATTGTTATCTCTTAAACCGAAAATGTTAAAACAAATGTCAAAAAAGTAATCTGTACTAATTGTAATTAAATTTTTCATAGTAGATATAAGTAATTTTATTACAATATTTTATACCACATCAAAACCGACCAAGGTTTAAAATATTGGAAAAACTAATAATATAATATATCATCACCCGAACGATTCAGCAAACAACTTGTTTCTTAAGAATTGAAAAGTTTAGAAAGAGCACTTGATATTTAATTTGATTTTCCCTATTAAAGAAGTTTTCTTCATTGACGATACGGTACTCCGTCTTCGGGATATCGATTTACAACCATTCATTTGATAAGAAATATTTTTCCCTTACGCGTCTAAACGTTTTTTGTATTTATAAATTGAAATTTATATACGTTGGAAGAAAAACCACTCGCTTGTACTTATGTACACAAACGTTTACAGGTAAAAAAACGAATTGTCCAAACTACTTTTTAAAATTTCCAGGTAAACTTAAGTAACCGTAGCAAGTATCTTACTCGTATTATTGTTTATAAATATGTCAACTACTTCTCCACTTGAGAATGCAAAAAAACTCTTGTTTGAATGTTTTTAAACATAATAATATGGTAAATATAAAAATTAATTACAAGTTTTTTAATAGACATATCTCACACTTTTAGAAACTACGTGTACTTTGCTGAAGTAAATAATTTCATAAGTAAGAAATACATTAGAAGCTTTTCAAGAATCTGCAACAAGCTTCGATTCAATCTGTAAGTGAACTATCACAAAAAGTGCAATTCTCCTTCAAAAGAAAAGCTTCTATGTTTACAAATGTCAACTTACTAAAACGTTGAAATCGTCAATGTTTTAGGTTCAAAAAATCTAGTTAAAAATTAATGAAGATAAATTAATAAGTATACCATAAAAGATTGTACAGGAATATAAAGGTGTAACGAGACAACAGTAGGTACATTATGTTTTTTAATGCAGTAAATATTATGTTTATGCTAAAGGGGTCAACCGAGTAAACGGCCTTGACGAAAAAAACCCTTAAAGTTTCACGCAAATTCTAAATAAAAATTCGTTATATTTATGTGACATATATTGATATGAAATAAATGAATTCGAGATATTCAATCCAAAGAGCTCTTTGGTATCAAACTCAAAAGCCTTCCATCTTCACGGTTCGTGGTAAATATAAACGGAATGATAGATTTTGAGTGTCATGAAACGGAATACTTGTAAGAATTTCTTTTCTAACTCAATAAATTTAATAAGCACAGCGTTAAACTATTAATATTTACATACATAAATTTTACTTCTACAGTCGAAAATTCTCAGTCACGTACTAGGGCGACAAATAATGAAGAAAAGATTGTTTAAAAACGAGACAAGAACTACTTAATAACGGTCCAGCTTCGCTAGCACTGAAACAGTCTCTGATATAATAATGTTATTAAAAGGTCAAAGTCTATCTGAAAACGCACCCAGGTTCTCTATCACTGATAAAAAGCACACGATATTTTTCCACTACAAAATAAACGCAATACAGATAAAAATATTTCATTAGAAATAGAATAAACCATTTGCTGTTAAATATTGCTGTAGGAGAAATATAACATCTTAGCCTATGTTTTTCAAGATCTTTAGATGTTTGCAACATTATATACAATAGCTTTAAAACGAGTTTCTCTGTAAATTAATACTTTGTTACGATGATATGTCACCATAATGTATTGTATAATGATCGTAAGCTTCTGATGTTCTGTTAATGTTATGATAAATTTGAACACGAAATATCAATTTACGAGCTTAACGCCGCTGATTATGTAACCAACAGAAATAATGTTGATATATTATTTATTTTCATTCCGTTGTAAAACACTTAAACGGTAACTTCCTGACATGTTTTGTTTTATATAATTAATATAATTATTTATAAATGAAAAATCAGAATTTAGTAACCTTAAATTTTTAAAAATCTAGAATAATTTTCATTTTATTTAATTTGAGGTAAACATGAAAGAAAGACATAAATCATTCCAAGATAATTCGATATGATTTAGGAAACTTTATACGGAAACAAGGTACGTGCAGATATATAATCGCATTTTAATAATTATTACTTTTGATTGTTTGTTTTTTGTTCATAAATCATGTAAATTTAAATAAAACATATTCATTTACAATCAGATTTGAATAGTCGGCATATTAATTTCAATAGATAGTTTAAAAAATGTGACTGCAGCAATTGATGCAGTGCTCGTAATTAAGCCGCAGGAATTCAGACCACAAACTTCGACTTCCTCAATTGAAGTATTAGCGCAAAAATTATAAATGTATGTATTTATTTTGTACGTTCAATAATTTTTTGTGGTATTTAGATTGTATGTCTTATAGAATTATTACAATAACTGGAACAGTTTTTTTATACATTGTAAATATAAGCGTTTTTTGAACGAGAAATCCAATTCAATGTATCTCTACGTAAACACCACCTTCCCTAAATCGTGTAGGTGAAACTTGTAGTGCGGATTTCGATATAGCATTTCCTAAAAGACTTTGGAAGTAATTATAAATACATACTATGACATTTTGTTAAATTTTATTAAGACATGTGTCTTCATATGAAACTAATATTTTCGAGTCTTTTATTATTTTAAGCGACACACCAGCAGGCGAGATGAAAACGTCTCATTTTCAGATGATATGAAAATGAAAAATAACTTTTGTAAGTCGTTAACAAAACAATAGATATTGGTAATGATTTTCTTTACGAATACATTAATATATCACTTGACTCTGAATTCCCATAAATTATATGTATCTTATTGCGAAAAAATCTTAGTTTGCAAAAACTTTAATCATGAATTTTGTGCTACTAAAACCAAGACTTAAAATAAAGTGCCTCCTTTTTGTTCATGACTTTCTATTACCGAGTGGGGAGATATGTATATGAACACTTCTATGTATGATATCTAATTTTCGAAAAGGGTTCTACTCGCCTGTTGTCCAATACGGAATACAAATTAAAACCTTCGTATTCACCAAATATTAAAATATTAATGGCTATATCGCCAATTCCCCCGCTCCATATTTTACGTTACATAGGGACAGACCACACTCGGGTATTAAAGGTATGTTTTCCAATTATTGCCACGTCCTTACCCTTAATGCTTTAGTGGTCGGATCCCAACATTAATCTATTTAAAGCTACTTTTTAATAAAGACAACTTGTGTAGTAAGCTTTACGGCTTTCAAAATTTAATAGGGATGATGTCTATAATTTTTTACGACAAAAAAAATATATTTCAGTTCTTCCATTTCAAATAAAATAGTGTCTCCAATATTTATTTTGAGACATTATAACTTTAGAGAAAAACTTTTTTTGATTATGATTATAAACATAAAATCCATCAATCAGGTTGGTCAAACATAAAGGACATGTATTTAGTAGGAAGAGAAAAGTGGAAAACCTTGTTTACCAAGTCATATTTACTTGGCATCTGTTCGGATTATTTGCGTGTTTATCAATTTATATTTTAATTAAAGAACAAGATCTACGGTTAAGTATAAATCGGATCTTGTTTAATTACTTAAATTTTGTTTCCGTAAGAAATTTATTTAATAAAAGAAAAGGAATCTTCATGTAACAATAAAATTTAATAAAAAAAATTAAACATTATAACTATTTTTAAAATATTTTATAAATCGCCATGAATAACTTTTGTTTTTTGACGCAGGGAAACTCTTTTACGAGCCGTCCAACCGTCCTAGGTGAGGCCGGAAGGGGTGTATAAGACTCGGCCTAGGCAGGCCCCTACTCACTGAAACCACGGCGAAAAACATCGGCCGCTATGTTGGTGTACCCCGGATCTGTCAGCGATAGGGCATACCAGTGACTGGCCGCTCCTGGCAAAAATCAGACTTACTTTATGATAACTCCTTCCAAACTAAACTACTTTATATATAGCCATTTTTTAATTTTGTCGATTTAAAAAAAAATCTGTACAGCCCAAATTGGTATAAAGATTATTAAATGCTTCTTTAGTGCACGCATACATTTTATTCCAGAATACTAGTTCTTAGAGAAATAATTTAATCCATAAAAAATTAATTATATTAGTGAGGTGAACATAATATTCAGCTTTTACGGCAATGGACAGAACTAAGTTTATTAGAATCAGAATAATATTCGTAGTGTGAGTGTTTGTTAAGTTCTACACAAAACAAGTTTTCATCTTCAGACAGTTCTGTATTCACAAGAAAACTAAAATATGTTTCTACGATTTAACAGTTAAAAGACAGAAATATATTGAATTTATTTGTCATTGATTAAGCATTTATATCCCACTCATGGAGCAATTAAACATTATTTTTCTTTTTAAGAGACGAAATAATTTGAAATACTAATTAAAATAAACATCATTCAGGGTACGACATATTAATTATATTATAATAAATATCAACTAGAAGACAAATATACAAACTAGGTACCAGCCTCTGCAAAGCAGGCTCTTTGCAATGAATGTAAAATAGCCTATTTAATTTTGAGTATTATTTATTATATTAAACTTATATTTTGATAACTTTCAAATAGTAAACCCGATTTAAATGATTAAAAAAATGTAAAATTAATATATTATGTTATCCTTAAGGTGTAGACATAGGTCATCGCGGACTTTTATGTAGATCTATATAAGATACATAATTCCACCATATATTTCCTTGCTATATCTCAAAGACTTAAGGCAGAGTTTTCGTTAAAACCTCTCAGATGGCTCATATTATCTCGACATCTTCAACAAATATCGTTATTGTAGACACAAGTAAATATAAAAACATATAATAATAAATTATATGCTTAAGCTTTTTTTAAAAATTAAGCTATCGAGTGGTTATATTTGTTTGATAATCGGTTCAGTACTTTTTCCGTTTATAGCGAACGAACAGACAGACAGGCCGAGCGAGGGACTTTGTTTTATAACATGAAATGTGTATAGATTAAGACATATATATACCTGCTTTAAGTTTGGCTTTTGTCTTTTATCATGTACATACGCCCTCGAGGAACGCTTTTGTTAGTGTTATCCTAAGTTAATAGTCATAACAAGCTACATTTACTGTCAGCATTTTGAATTTGTTTAACTTGTTGTGTTTTGAAAAGAAATTTACATTAAATGTTTTTGTAGTATAGCAGCAATGGATTTATTCTTCAATATAATTGTCTCTTATTAAAAACTATTATGACGCGATATGTATATCACGTAAATATCAATTCAAGGAATTGAAATGAAAAATTTTATCAGTATCTTAAATGAGAAAAATTACTGCTTTCTGCAGATAAATATTTTATAAATCTGTAATATGTTTTATAAAACATTTCTTCTTTGACACAATTTTGTAGGTCAATACTTTTTATTATCCTTTATTTCCTTTCAGTAAGTGCTTTCTTTAACTTAAAGTTATTGAATGTTATGTTGGCGGATGTTGATAAGATATAACCTTTAACGCCTTCTTCAGCAGGGTAATGGTTACATTAATTTATATACAAAAGTCAGATATAAATTATAAAATATGTTACAATAGTACATATATATACATACATATATGAGCATTTTATTTTAAACATTTAATGAAATAAGGAAATCCATAGAAACAGAAAGGAAAGTAAAACCTAAATTCTGTCATATGACTATTAATTGTTTCGTTTAATGAAAAATAAACAATACTTGGTGACATAGACTATAGTTATATAGGTCAAAGAGCTTGTTTGAATTACCATAATAAATCATTAAAGTATGGTTTATTTCGAAAGGTAAGGGGCAATAAAATGAAAGCCGCGAAAAAATACTGGACAGAATCTCAAAGGTTATTGTAACAAGAAAACCTACACATAAAGGGTCGCAGGTTATATAACCACAATTGTTTTAAAACCGGATATGACTACACAGGAAAATTAAAACAAGCTCTTAAGACTCTTAGCCTCATTAAATTTGTTTCCTCTAACTTTCAATTAATTGTGAGGTGCTATTATTAATGTTATTTATAAAATGGAGCTTTTCATTTACTTTAAACGGGATTCTTAAAACCCAAACCATTTAATCAAGAAAAACCAATGAAATCATCGTAAAACTGTTTGATGTCACTTTTATGTACATTAGCATATTAATTAACTAGTGGGCTGTTCTAGAATAATTTGATTTTGGATGGAAAATTGGATGGAAAACATTGAAATAAAATGCCTTACTAAAGTTGAAGTAGGCTGTATTAACACAAACCTCGTTATTTCAATAGTGTATTATGAAGATTTATTGTTTTCACTTAGTGCTGGAAGTCCCACTCAGCTACGAGTAATTGAAAGTAACTATAATTGTTTTATTGAGACAAAGCTCATTTTATTCCTTACAAAAATGACATATTTGTAACTTGATATGACGTGAAATGAATAAACTATTTAATATATATTTTTTTAATAAATAATAAATATTTTTAAAATTACGAAATTAAAATAGTTAATTCGGCAAAATATAGAATATAAAAACCGTCCCTGTTTGAAATTTTAAAAAATGGATAAAAATATGGAAAACGACTAATGTGGGATATGAAAATATAACTTTTCTAATCAACTACAAAGAAAAATTATAATGATTCGTACTTCATAAGAGTATTTCAAAAATATAGTCAATTTCTTTGAATAATCTCTTAGTGGTTCGGTTTTTCAAGAGGGTTCTTGTCATTCGCATTTTTCAAAAGAAATAACAATGGAATCACTCCTATATCCAAAACACTTCGAAAGGGAAGTTCATTTATTTGTTTTCAGCTCGAGTATCTCAGGCTTTCAAACATGTACTTACTTCAAACGAAATATTACTACCCGTTTCAGATTAAAGACAAGTTCACATGAAAACGCACGACTACCTTATACGACTTATATACAGGAAGTAACCAAATTATTCGAGCTAAACCCGTATGAATTATGTGCCAAATGAATATACCAAGGAAATTTTCTATTTTATACTCCTTTAATAATAAAATTGCAGTTATTATACAAAAGTGTAATCATCTTACGAAGATATTAAACATTTGTGAACAATTTACATAAATGTATACCCGAATATGTTAACGAAGTTGTGAAAAACATTATTAACAATATAAAAAGTATTAGAAACAATGATCATATAGATAGAGTATAAATATATACTCGTAAAAATAAAATTTAAAATGACTGTAGAAAATGTTGATGGAAACAATTTCCCTCGGGGCTTACTAAAAATATCGCATAAATATTGAACCTGGAAAACTTTTCGGAGATGTCCTAACTGTCAGAAGAGACTGATGGAAGGTAGAGGCATATATAATAATAATCGTGTATTTTTAAGTAACTTATTGAAAAATTTATATGTTGCTTTAGATTCAGCGCTAAAGTATAAAAGGCTTTATAACTGACATTTAGTGACAATACAAACATTAAATAATATTCACGGATTAACGGAAAAGACCTCTTTCAAAGTCATGGTAGTTTGTAATGTTTATTTTAAATAATTTTCTATATATTATATTAAATACATTTCATTTAAAATATGCTTTGCCTATTCCATATAAACTCTAACTGAAAATAAACTAATAAATAAGTCTTAAATATTAACATTATGATTTTCAAAGAAGTTTCTTGAGTAGGACGATAAATTTTGACAAGTTCGGGGTGATTAACAAATAAATCTAGATCCTTTATAAGAATATGAAAAAGAAAATATTTTCTATATTACAAGAAAGTTGAAAATGTTCTTTGTATCACCGTGTCTAAGATTTCCGCATGCATTCATTCAAATAATGCAAATGTATTAGAATATACACGTTTACGTTTATGTAATACGATTTTTTTGTAATTTCTTATAAAATTACATCTTTATCTCGTCTGCTCGTGATCGCCCTTGCTGTAAAGGCATATAAAGTTGTGTTTTGAAAAAATAAAATAACGCGTTGTATATATGAAAATGCTAGTTTTATTGGTATACATACAAATATGACATATTTTAAATATAATCTCAAAGTTAATATTCAACGTCGTAAAGTAAATAAATATGAAGGACGCTCGCATCAGGAAGATTGAATGACAGGACCCGTAATTAAAGAAATAAGTAAAAAATCAATTATGAAAATAAATAAGGCCATGAAAACAATTTCCTCACGAATATACTGCTTTAATATCATTATAAAAAATCTGTGAAATAATATTCTATACAGGCAGACAATACGCACCGTATGGCAGAAGTTCATGACATATTATATATAATTTTAATTTATCTGATATCTTAGTTTTTCGTTAATTTATAAGAAGTATAATAAGTTTTATATCAATCATACTCGCATATTAAATTTTATTATATAAATTTCTAGAAATATTTTATTTCTATTTCAAACTCATATCAATTTTGGTTTGAATAGATAAGATATTCATGTATGACGATAGAATTTCTGTCCAACCACTTTAACGATTGCTTCAGTATGCTAAAAGAAACACTACATACGTAGACTTCCCCGTTTCTCTTTCACTAACCTAGCTTTATACTGGAAATGCAAGAAGCTTCATAAATGAAAAATTACCAACATGACGTCAGTGTCGCGTCCTGTAGGTTGTTCGGCGATGTAAGCTTGTGCTGAGCGTATAATTAGAAAACAAGAAAATATATATATATATATATAA
>DVQP01001975.1:0-13636 GCA_018231745.1 Danaus eresimus
GATATAAATTAAAACTCTTATAACTGAATGCTATGACTTTAGTACGAATTTTTATAAACTACGTTAACATCGTCAGTTTAAATTTGTCACCTTCAGAACATCCGATATAAAACCTACCTCCGATAAAGGGAAACCATGAAACTGACGGTGTTTAGTTGTCTGTACAAACTCGCACTAGAGCTAAACTGATGTCTTGACGACACGGACATTTCTGAACGCAACAGATTAGTGTAAAATATAAGCACTGTGTATGATATCAAACTATTTCATTGGATACATTCAATAACATTTATATCATAACACACAATCCCCACACATAATATTCTAAACAATAAACGAACACCTATAGAAAAAAATAAAACACACATACAAAATTTATAACTTACACAACATTGTGCTTCACCAGACAGACGACTGGATGACAATTATATATTTATTGGTCTAACTATTTCAAAAATATATTCCATTCATATAAAGGACATACACAGAACGGTTAATAGATGCTATTAAAATACTGCGTCCTCAGTGAAAGCACAAGCGTAGCGTAACTCCGTGACTATCCAGTTATAGATATAATGTAAACAATCGACGGAATCAATTTATATATATAATATAGATGAGGACATCACTAGAATAGCTGTTTTAAGACGCTTTGATACTCTGTAGGATCTGGTTTTTTTATTTGACATTGACATAAACTGTTTTGACGTTTTACGAACGATTATTTGACATTGTCTTAAGGTATATTCTTCACAAAATATATATTTGTTTTATGTACTCCTAGTTCGTATTGAGAACGTATAAAGAGAAACTTGGTAAAGAGAAAAAAATTGTAAAAAAAAAGGAAATTCAAATTTAGATCTGAATTTGATACAATATTAAAAAATAATGTCAATTGTTAAAGTATAAAACGTCAATATCTGACATGGTTGTGTTCAATCAAACCAAATCCTACGAAACACCGCGAAAGACTAGACGACTATATTAAATTTTTACGAAGTACATCAGTGCTAGATAAATTTGTACATACGTGAACTATTCATATAATTATCACACAAACTCAGATGCGTTAGATATAATACTTGTGAGGAAACAACGAGAGCGTACTCTAGTCGGCAGCTTAATGTACAAATATTATATATTATTATGGATTAATAATAAGATTACACGAACGGCAGGAGCACATGGATTTTATTTAATTATGACAACAGCCAACAAGCGCGATCTATCACGACCGGGCATACAAATAAATACATCAATTGGACTAGAATGTCGTTACGGCCATAGACATAAACATTACCGCCTACTACATTGCATAAACAATTTTATATCTCATTTTATTGTGCTTGGGATTATAACAAATTAAATTTGGAATTAAATTCGTCAAATTCGACATTAGCGTTAGCGCTAGCTACAAATGGAGGACACGAAACGTAAGCCGACGAACGTAAAGGGAATGTTAGTCGTAACAATTGTTATATTATATTAACCTTAACAATGGAATTATACATCAGTCTCAGTTTTGCTGCTTGTGCGTCGACTGCGCCCCGAAGCGTTGTTCGCCCAACAGGGTCCGCTTAAAAGAAATTTCTTCACATTGTACTCCATTCTGGCCAAATCTGCCGGTGATATTTCCTTGTCGCCCTTAGTCTTGAGGACATCTCGTAGTTGTTTGCCCACGTCTATGGATATTTCGTGATTGTTCTGCGTGTTCTCGCTAACCTCCGTGACAGTTTCGTCTCCGACCTCAACCGGAAAAATTGTCTCTTTGACCAATTTATTGACGATTTTAGTGTTGGTATTGTTATTTTTAGTTGTTTTTTCTTGGTTCAAGCTCTGATTCGCTGCGGCATGCGCCCAGTTGTTACGCGGTTCTCGGGGAAAGGACTTCGCGAACTTAGTGACTGGATGGGGCATGTTTAACGCCAATTCATTGAGGGTTTCTGTCAATCTGTTTATCTTACTCTCTCTTCTCAGCACGCGATTCGCCAACGAGCAGTCGTCTTCCAAGGGATCGTTAAGATTGTTCTGTTGTTCCAAGTTCTTCTCAACCCATTCAGCGACTCTGAGTAATTGTTGCTTTTGTAATAGCGCAGCGCTGTCGTCGCTTGAAAGTGAACTTGTGCTTTGTTCATTTGTAAAGGCTTTCTTGCTGTCGTTAGCCTTCAAATGTGTTTGTGTCAAATTGGGGTAAACGTTGACAATGTTCTGTATGGCTGATGATTTGACATTTTCATTTTTTTCCAATTCTCCATCGATCGGTGGGAAATCTTTGTATATTTTAGTATTCTCAATGGAATGCAGCTGGGACATTTCGATTTTATTTAGAGTCCTTGGAAAAGATCCCGTAACTTTGCTTTGCTGTTCGTATTTGTCGAAATTAAAGATTTTGATGTCCTTGTTGTCGACGGGCGAAAGAAAGTCAGGTTTCGTCGTGGACTCGCTGTTGCTATTATTATTTTGGGAAAAGCTATTTTCTACATTGAAATCATTGAGTAGATCAATATCGGAAGTGTTGTTTTGGCTGCCTATCTGCGAGGTGTTTTTGTTGTCGGAAGTATTTGAGAAGTTGTGAGTCTTTTGCGGTTGCAGCGGGGAGGAAGAAACATTTAGCAGCACAGGGTTTATGGGAGTGCTTTTGACGGACGCGTCGGATTCCTTATTGTTATTGTCAACATGGACATCGATCAGGGTGCTCTCGACCACTATGTTATCATTCTTAAGAATCCTCTTAGTTTCTTCATCATTCTTTTCTAAATCTATAAAATTATCCAATTCATTGAGATCGTTCAGATCTTTGAACAGCGAGTTGTCATTACATTTGCTCTGACGTCGATATAACACCGGCGGGACGTCTGGCTCAGCGTTGTCCAACAGAATATTTTTCGAACCGGCCTGCATGCGCAAATGACAAAATCTTGGCCCCGGACCCACGTGGGTATTGGACTTGTGCGTACTAACTGTGGATTTGGCTGCAGAGGACGTCACACTACCAGCACCCATAGAACCATGAGAGCTTTTCTTTATATTCATATCTATTGGAATCTTATTATTCGTTTCCTTAGAATTGGACACTTCCCTAACTAGCAAGTCTTCATTGCCTACACTTTGTATACTACTTTTAATGCTGGATATTGAAGTTTTGGTGCGATCACACAGTTTATGATGAACCGCCGGTTCCGTAGTCACACTGTTGGGACGAATTTTGAAATCATCTTCAACTGTGTACAGAATATCGTTCTTTCTGTTCGCGTCTAGTTTTGTCATTCCTTCGTTTTTAATCGCGTCATTTATGATGTTGTTCGGTTTCTTGACCCCCGGATCCCTTGTGTCCGGTTTCACTGTAAGCTGGGGTATAATGTAGCCGGGGTTGTAGGCTGGTTTTTCGTTAACAATTTTCTCATTAACGTGTCTTATAGCTGGCGGGGTGTTGCTTCTTATGCTCAAAGCTGAATGCAAGGACTTTATTTCGGCGTTACAGTTCAAACACAGCGTGTTACTCAGATCACCGCTCTGTATTGTTTGTGTGGACACTGTGTAGTAACTTTCGTTATAACAAAACGGTTTATTCTGTGATTTCGAGCAAGTGCATGTATCACAATGTTTTGTGACCGAGTCTTGGATACTGTCTTCAAGTATTTTTGACATGAGCGATGCTGATATATTGAATTCATATTCGCTAGCATCAAATGTATCAAGATCATTAACATTTTTGGCCTGATTCACAGGTTTAGGTGCTTTAGACATCACATACTGTGACACCCTCGCTTGCGTGTCAATAGGAAGCTGTATGAAACAAGAGTTATGTTAGAATTCTATGTAACAAATAATGATAATGGCCAAAATAATATTTAACAACTTACATTATCAAGCTTTTGAGATACAAAGTTGTCCGGTTTGCACTGCAGCAACTGAATCGCAAGATTCATGTCATTTTTATATCTCTCCTGTAAACACATTAAATGTATATTAAAACATAAAATAGATTCTTATTTATAAAAACTGTTCATGTCATACATTTTCTTTTTGCAGCATGCTGTAGTTATGTTTAGATTCAGCCAACCTCACTGATAAAGTTGCTATATCTTTGGTCAGCTGGCTTTTCTCACTTTTCATTTTGTCAACCATTTGAAGCAGTTTATCCTCAAGAACCTGATTCAACTTCTGAACCCGTTTATGTGAATCATATAATCTGAAATTGTATTTGTTATAATGCAAATATTTCAATTTCCAAAGAACAATCAAGTCAATTAGACACATAAAAGAATTTGTGAATAACTTATTATAATCTCTTTAGTAATCCTGAACCCCAACCTCAGTTGAAAGTGTTATATTCCACAAAGTATCTTTAATTTACAAAAAGGTACAATTACATTAACAAGCTTGTGTTACAATTTTTATATAAAGATAAACCATTTAGTTACACAATAACACTGTCTCTTAGTTTCCTAAGTATTTTTGATTTGTTGATATCAATTTTACATACAATTTTTATTCTGTTTCACTTGAGATATTAAGATTTTGTTAAAGTAAAAAAAGTTAAATTATAATTGTAATTGTGCAGCTCACCTTTCATACTTCTCCGTCCAAGTTGCCACGTGTTCTTCCAAATCATTAACTCTAGATGTACATTTGAAGTAGTCGGTCTCTAGAGCTACAAATTGTTCATCTCTGTCTGCCAGGTGTTGCCGTAAATGTTCCACCTCTTTGTGCAACTGTACCTCACTGGCACTACATTCCTACCAATTATGTGCAAGAAAATTAAAACAAAAATAACACTCACCACATCTCCATTGACAGGAATATCAGGCAAACAAAAAAAGAAAAGCAATGTGCATAATTTTTACTGTTTATCAATTTCCAATCCTACATGGTCTAATGTCTGAAGCATGATATTAAATTCTATTTAGACAAATTGCTAAACAATAACACTAAAATGTGATAATTTAGTAGCAATATGGGTACTATTTGTTTCTTACAAATAAGGCTCCCCTTGATGAATTGATGGCTAGTTTCAGTAGTAAAAAAATTTCATAATGTTCAATAATTATTGTACAAAAATGTAGAAAACAGTTTAGAAAAAAATATTGCATCATTCCAAGAGAATAGATTAAAGATAGTTCTAAATAAATAGTCATAGAACTAACACGAAAGTAATAAGATCATTCATTGTAGAGACTGTATTTCTAGACTACAAAAACATCGCCAGATTTTTACCTTACAAGGGGAATTCTTTATGATTTCGTCCATCACTTATGAAATAATTCTAAATCACATTTCACATTATGACAAGTCCAATTTTATATATAAACAGCCACGTCACACGCAAAAGTGATTATAAACAGCTATTGTTATCAATAAGCCACTGTTTAAAAAATAAAATAAAAATCAATCGGGACACATAATATGAATATTTACTTCAATTTAGAACTTTCTAAGACTCAACCATCTGAAAAGTGCAGTTAATGTTCATATTTAATTCTGAAAACTTATTGAAATGCAATAAGAAGTCTATGTATATCGAAAAAAATAAATGTAACTATTGGAAATCCCAATTTTCTAACACGACGCGAATTTCTCGCAGAAACGTAAATGACGATTGACATTATTGACGTTTTCCATAGATAATCTATCTATGTGCTTGTTAAGTCAAATAAACATTTTACCCGTAGAATAAAATACTTGAGAAGAAATTGAAATATGTTTATTACAATTTGATAAAATAATAAAAAAAGCACGAAATAATAATTTTATAAGCACTTATCACCTTATGGTGTACGGTTTTATTATCTACTCCAATTTACATTTGTAGTTCTAATAAAACCCAAAGTACCGCCTAAAGACCAAAGCCTTTGAACCCCAAATTTATTACACAAAATCTCTAACAGCAAACTTTATTAAACTTTAGCTTGTATAAAATTTTAATATATATATACATATAGATAAAATTGAAATACATGCGCATCATAAACTTATTTCACTTTTATAATATTTCTCTTAATTTAAACAAAATAAATATGAAGAACCCACAATTATTATTTTTTTTATTTCTATGGTTTTAAAATTGTCCTTCTGCAATAAATAATAGCGTTATCGTGTCCGTCGCTTTTGAGTTCCTTTATTTCCTCTGTAAACGGAGTGAATTGTGAAAATGAAGAACACTTTTTAGAAAAGTCAAAGAAGATAATCAAATTGATACCAAGGTTTTTCAAAATATTTTTCCATGTTTTTTCATATGGCATAAGCGTTATTAAGTTTTTACTTTGGAAACCATTCAAAATATTGTTTAATGACAATGAGCCTGCGCTTAAAAGGGGTCTTGAGGTCTTAAAAATAATTTCTTATAACATTTGTAATTGCAGTATTTGGAAAGCATGGACTTTCGAAGACTTAAAAATTATAGATCAGGTAATTATGAATATTAAACCTATTTTCCTATAAGTAAAGAGTTTCTTACTAGTCCCGGTAGTTCGCCATTTTAGAAAACAGCACCTAGTTTTGTCTAAAATAGACACATTAACGTGTTATCAAAAAGATAAGCAGCTACATAAATTCTACTAAGATTGTTTTTTTTGTGAAGTAATTATTTCATTCATATTTTTTATAAAACTGTCTGTTCCCCCAGATCGTCGATAAGTATTATTTCGTTCTATTTCTCTATGGACAGCACAAAGTAAAGATTATAAATTATTTATTCCTTTATTTATTTGTATTAATTCCAAGGACTGTGGCCAAGTCTTCGTAGTGATACAGTCGTCAGAAACATGAATAACGTCAACATGATTTTGAGGAAGGAACTTCGAAGTAGCATAATTCTAAGTGGAAAAGGTTATAGCACATAATAAATCGGGTTAAAGATGATAGATCTTGAATAATAACTGAAATTTTGGGTACTACCAAAAGCAAAGAAATGATGAACGCTATAAACTGTTAAAAACATGGTATTATTCCTTCAAATGATAATTTTAGGTTAAGCCCAACTCGTTATTTTTTTAATCCCCAAACCCGAGTTGTTGAATATAGACATAATTTGCAGTTACTTAATGATAAGAAAGATGTATATACACCAACAGTTTAAATCATTTCACGCTTATTTAATATAATAACGTCAGAAATAACTCGATAAAAATAAATTATTCTCCGAGATTTCCCTTCAAAACGAAGCTTCGGTCGGCAATACAGTGCATACTTTAGGCGTCACCACACGTCGGGTACTGACGGTGGATCTATTTCGGGAACTCACACTAATTCTGATCGCGCTCCTTTGTCTCATTAAAAGTATTATCGGCAATACGTATACGTTTTAATTTGTTTATTAAGTATAAAGATCATCTGATATGGGGAACGGGTTCAGTGCATCGACTGCCGCTGTAAACACTCCAACGAGACGCGAAAGCGAAAGTGAATTGATGGAAGACTTTACACCACGTGATAACGAAGAATCCGTGGACGAACAATTCCACGATTCTATCAGTGATAACGAGGAAACTGTAAATAGAAGACGGGATGAAGATATGAATGAATTCAGAAAGCAATTGGACACTAAACGTGAACAAAGAAGAGCAATATTAGACCGACATAGAACAGAAAAGAAGAATTTAGAAATGAAATTACACGAAGAACAAATAAAACATATAAATTTATGTGAGAAAAATAAAATGCTCAGAGAATTACTTGTTGAAAATAATATTGAAATTCCGGATAAACTCGACTGTGCCGATGAGGATTCCTATATCGCAAGATCTATTTCTGACATGAAGAAAGAAATCGACAGCCTAAAATCAAACAACAACATACTACGTTGCGATCTAGCTAAATCCAACAGCGCCCTACAATCAGCGTATTCTAATATCGCAGACTTAAGTGAACAAAATACTGAATCCATTAAGCAAGTGAAGGCTCTGAAAGAAGTTATAAATGTCAGTAAGACGATGATTAATCTTCGTGAGGAACAACTCAATGAAGTAAGTTAAATTTAACATACTAAATAAATGTTCTAAGCCGATAAAGTTTCTCATCTACTATTGGCAATGAAAAATAGAACTTTAATTTCGTATTAATATGAAATGTAATGTAGACTGTTATTGCAAAATCAATTGGCCGTTTTTCAATTTTCCAAAGTTTTTAAGTTTAATGAAAAGTAAGAAGTCCTTTTTTGGGAAAAATTATTGTTCTTTTATTTAATTTAAAACATTTTTTACTATGTTTACAGCAGAAAATGTTCTAAATTCGTATTTTATACACGTTTATAAATATTTATTTTGCTAATATTATGCACGTTTATATTTTTGTCTGTTTGTACTGATTTAATAAGATCAAAAAAGTTATACATTTGTTCACTACGTTTTACCACAAAAATTGGCAGCTATTTAAATACCTGTTAATGGACTACGTTTTAAATCAAGGCGCTTTTAGAGCAAAGTTTGCAAAGCTTATATTTCGCAATCGTTCCAACAAATATTTATACCTATTTTAGCCTTATAAGGAGTGAGAATCACTAAATTTCCGTAAATGTATGTAATGAAATAAAGGCAATGACCTGCATTCAAGTTTGGTCCATCGGTCATAAACCGAAATGCACGGCGTTGGCACATTGGTTTGACCGAACGCCAAAACCTCGGATCGCTTTGTTTAATAAATAGGACAATACTTATTCAATAAATTATTATCCGTCGGTAACTGTGTTCATTAATCAAATTATTAACGTCAATTATAAAGTTACATCACCTTTCATATACCTAGAATCTCGTGGCCAAAATTTTTGTGTTCATCTTATATTCAAATTACTCTTTTTTTATTTATAGCTAAAAAATAAACTCAGCGAAATAGAACAATCTTTGGCTGATAGAGAGACAAGTGTGCTGTCTACTGATTTACGGAAGGAATACGAAAGGCAGTTGCAAAATATACGCACATTACGTGGTCTGTATGAAGAGCGAGCCCGATTGGCTGAAGTTACACGACAAGCACTTGTAAGAGAAAACGAGGAACACAAAGTTCTTCTAGAAGTTGAAATTAATAAGTGAGTCTAATTAATAATGACTTCAAACATAGTATGTAATGAATTTATTGAATTGTCCTATTATTATTTTTGTTCTTTTAGATCTAAAAACCTCACAAGTAAGGTAGAAAAGCTGGAAGCTGAAGTAGCTACGTTAGGAGAGACAATCGAAGATAAAAATAATATAATAGCATCTTGTCAAGAAGAAACAAGAGGCGTAAAAGTTGAAATGTTAGCTGTAAATAAAGTATGTGCATTAACGTCCTTACCTCTATTATGAAATAAGTCCTTCAAGACGAATTCTTCGTTTTAACGTACAAGTTTTCAGTTGTTTTCGCAGGTACTTTTAGGCTACAAGAATAAACAAGATTTAGATAAACTAATTTCTCGCCTTGAAGAAAATCATGGTATCCTTACGCATATGGCTGGGAAAGAGAACAGTTCAGAATTATCATCAGAGCTGCCAAAACTCCTGTTGGAAATTGTGAGCCAAATCGAAGAAAGTGACAATAAGAGTGTCGATGAGAAATCTGATGAAAGAGGTGAATTTCGAGTGGACTTTATTATTTTGATTGTCCTAAATAATTTTCTGAAAAATTAATAGCTTTTCTTTTTATTTTAGACGTAATTTCTTCTCTAACTACTACACCTGAAGAAATAGTCCAAAACCTTCCAAAAGTCTGGAGAGTATTATCCGAACTATTGAGTCACCAAAGTGAAGCAGACAGCAATACATCCGAGAAGGTGACTACATGTTACAAGTCGGTACAAACGAAGTCGGGTCCCGTGCTTGTGCCAAGCGTTAGTCAAACTTATATACGATTAAAGGTAATTGTTTCTTAAAATCTGTGACTCACTATATTAATGCATTAAGATAACAAAAATAAGTTCATGATCAACAATTTGTATTAAAATAAAAATAGAATATCTGTTACGACTTTTGAAATACAGCCAATTTTGCTTACGAACTCATGCTATGTATTTTTACAGTGAATTAACATTGTGCAATTCCTTTATACAGGATTTGATACTCGAAAAGCTGGCGTTAATTAAAGAAGTGAACAGAATGAAGCAATTAAATACACATCTAGAGTCACGTTTGGGTGAACAGGAGAAAAGACTGTGTCTAGTTACCAATGAACTTAGTAAAACTTGGCACGTTGTTGGAAGACTACGACGTCATCATCATCAGTTGCACACACATGAAAAAATCCTAAAGTATGAACTGCAACAAAAGAGAAAATTACTCAACGAACTGAAAGAAGAACTCGAATATTGCCGTGAAAAATGGGAACAGGCACGCGAAAAGAACACGCAGTCCGAGATAGATTGGAGAAAACTCCGTACGGAATTCTCAAACAGAAAATTAAAGCCTGACTTGCAATCGTTAACTAACTCTGCTGAAAGTGGATACAGTGACGAACGACAATCCGATGAATCTTCAGAGTCAAACGATGAAAGTGAATACGCGGAACCGAAAGTAAAATGTAAGAAGAAATTCAAGAAATCATTCGAAACTATAGTCGACTCGAGTGCAGATTTTAATCTGGCCGCAGAAAGAGAAGATCCTGTTAGTGATATGCTCGACGTAGCTGAGCTGCCTCTTGATACACACGACGATAACATCGAATGCGATGCATCAGATTCAATGAACAGCGAGAGTTTGTGTAAGGAGAAACTGTGCGATGAAACAGAAGACGAAATTCCTGATATAGTTAACGAATCTTGCTTAAAGTTAGCAACTGATGTTCATGGCGAAAACATAGAAACTGCAGTAACTTCAGGACCTTCTATAAAGATTAATGGAGCTATTGATCCCGCGCCAAATATACACGATATACAAGAACATCAACAAATTCATAAGAATAAAGAGAATCCTGTTGGAAAAAGTCGTTTAGTGGATAAGGTTATTGATCCTGAAGATAATGTGACTAATATAAATCTGCCCTCGACGTCTCAAAACGTAGATTTCCAAAATATTGATAGCACACTATCAGTTCCTACAAAAAATATTGTTAATATTTCTGAATTAGAACAACTCACAGAAAATGTTCATGTTGATTTTAAAGCTATTTTAGAAAATGTAAGAAAACAAACCGAGAGATTAGAAATGAAAGATATACGACTTAATAATCTAGAACAAGGATGCTCTACAGTGTTGGAAAACATGTCAAACACTCTCACAGTTGGTGATGAAATGATTACTAAATTAGATAACTTACGGAATCCCAACAAAGTGGACCTGGAGGAATACAATTCAAACGAATCAGACAAAGTCGATAGAGCAGATTCAGATACCGAGAGCAAACCGTCTACAAGTACAGAAGAACCTTCGTCTTCACGAGAAATAGATCACGAAGCTCGCTTCGCAGCACGTGACCTTCGACTAAAAAGATTGGAAGAACAAACAAAATCACTCGTGAAGAAAGTCAACAAAACAGCAACAAAAGGCGTGAAAATAAATTACAAATTAGAGGAGCTTCATAACATCTATGGATCTGAGCACTCGCGCTCCGGCACGCCCTCCGAAGATGCCGAGGACACCTCGCGAGACGACGATAACTCACACGAATGACATCCGTGCTATATATTACAGTTAATGCATGCTGGCATTCGATTGTGAAATAAATAAATAGAACATTTTAATAATCATCCTCTTATCTTTATTTATTAAACAAAACACAGACAAAGAAAATCAGGTACTTTGCTAGATGAAGTTTTTAAAACTAAATGTTTATTATAAAATATGGCGCCAATGGTAACTTATTGAAGTTTATATACATCACAACACAATAAAATTATATAAAATTTTCGTTAGATCAAATTAATTTATGGTTACATGTACCTAAGTTCAACTTTTATCATCTTTAGTTTTCTCACTAGAGCTAAGGCTGTCCTCAAGAACAGCGACCACTATATGTTGAACTCTATCGGCGTCTTTGCCCGGCGGGACACTGTACAGTCGATAGGCCCAAATAGAGAGCAAAAGCATTTCCAGCATCATAACGATACTCTGTATCACTGAAACAATAAATATTTCCTTTAATTTTGAAATAATTTCTAAAATTTCATATATATTTTTAATATTTTCAGCTCACAATTGACAAATACGGAAGGATGTAATGCCGTATGACAGGGTAATGTGAGCATTCCTGGCAACATTTTCGCTATGCCCCACTGTAGTTTGACTATGACGAGGACGAGTTGCAGGGCTAAGAACCTGGGTTTGGGCTTGGCTCCCACCGACTCCGCGGTCTTAATGCACATGATCACCCCCCACACTCCGGACAGTATGGACGCCGCTATGAACGGTATTATATAGACGAGGGTATGCAGATACAGCATCTGGAAAACAGCGCATTCACCATAGAAACATTTGTTTAGACTGTTCCGTCACAAAAATGTACTTAGATTTATATGATGACTATACATTTATAATCACCAAAATAATGTTTTTAAACCAAGATAAAAAATAATATAGCTTATAAAATTAATGAATTCAAATACGCTGTCTCAATACAGTAGATGTGTTAACTTAGTATTAATATGACAGGTGTAATATATTGAATCTACATATCTCTACATATAAACTAAATTAAAGTGTCTGTTTGTAGCATTGAAATAACATTTTTATACCATATGCATATATATATATATAAATTACAGTTTTTGTCTGAATGTTTGTTCCGGTTATTCTCTGAAATGGCGGGACCGATTTAGACGGGTCTTTTATTGACATTTGACTTATGTAGTAAGGAATATATTAACATAGACTACTTTTAATTGATTAATTTAATTTATTTTAATTTTATTGTTGTTTGCTATCGTGATAAGTAGGTTTCAGATTAAGGATTTTATTTGCGAATTGAAAGATTTTTTTTTTCATTTTGTCTCATTTTTTTTTTATATTACCAGGAAAGAACCGGCTGTTTGTATTTAATCCTCTAAGGAGCCATGCTACAGTGATGTTAATGCATCTTTCCTCAAATGACACAGAAGTCCATGTAGCAATGCACGAGTTTTATTTTAGTATAGAAATATTTATATTAAAGTTTTTTTAATTTAATTTACGTATTAAAACATTTAAAACGACCTTATTTAGGCGATATCGAGTAATAAGTCACCTGTAAGTATGCTATGTTGTAAATACGAAATAAATGTCTTTGCTGTCTTCACGTATCTTGTCAATAGTTCATACATTCAGTTTTTTGTTCATAAGAATATTACTTTATCCATAGATGAAAGTGTTTTTACAATTTTACGATATCATTATCAAAAAAAAAACATTCTTTATGTATTACAGTCCAAAACAAGCTTTTGCATTCAGTTCTCTGCTACATAGCTTATTACCAGTTCGATGTTCTATTCCTCATTGGAAAAAAAATGGCGGGATTTTGATTTTATCATTAATTGAAAATTTTATTTAAATTTCGAACTGTTTAAAATCACAGACCAATAGAAAAACAGAACCATTATAATGACATGTATACATTACTTTACCGACGGCGTCTGATTTTTGCCGTTATTAATCTTTTAGATTTTAAATTCATATATTTGAAAATTAAATCAAGTAAATATTGTTTTGGTTATTCATATTTATTTATTATTAGCTTTTAATAGAATCATTTCGATTAA
>DVQP01001976.1:0-13636 GCA_018231745.1 Danaus eresimus
CAGACGAGTGATTAATTTACATGTATATATATAACTATCGTTTTATCGGTTCTATACATTTTTTGAGTGTTAAATATAAAATTTGCTATAATTTATGTGGTTTTTGATTTAGGTGCTAAATGAGACCAAGCATTTTTTAAAATAGGGAAATTTTGTTAACATAGCCATTAAAGCTTTTGGGAAACATGATTCTCGTACGCTATTGTAAAAAATAAAATAAAAACGAGCGAAGAATTGAAAGAATATAGATGGCATACACGGATTGACAGTTCATTTCTTGTACGACCTAAGAGAGGTTATACAAAGGGCACTTGTATTAATCATATAATTATTAATTGGAAATCAAATATTAAGTATAATGCAAATACTATTAGCATTGTCTCACTATACTTCGTAGTCAAAGCAGCAGCCCAAAAAAACACATATTTGTTTCCAAAATACAAGAAAAGCAATTTTATCAGCTGACAATATTATCAAGAGTTTTATTGAATGCTTTTGGAGTCATAATTATAATTCTCAACATAACAAATAATGCTCATACATCTCAACTGTTTCCTTGATGCAGTTAAAGATCTCCAAAATTACTTATAAACAAATTAATAGTCTACGTTCTAAATTATTAAATTGTGATTTTGTACTACCCAAAACACATGCCTGTTTTACACCTTCAAACTTTCAGCTGCTTGTTTTAAATTAAAAAATAAATAAATTCGGAAATAGACATTTATTTTAAAAAGATCAACATCAATTTATTATAAATAACGAAAAGTTAAATTATCAAACAAAATAGAAACGGTAGCGAACATCCTGTAAAATTTTGTTTAAAAGATTTAATACAAGCGGTAACATGTTCAAAAAAACTTAAATAAGTATATTATGTCTTTTAAAATTTTCTGAAGTTCGTTAAAATTCGAAAGCATATAATATGGTAAAAACAGAAATTGATCTACTATAAATTTTCTGATCCAAGCTGATTTTTCGTTTGAATTAGAACGCTCGTTGTTTAGAAGTTTGTCAGCCAGTGAAGAAGGCAAGGCTGAATTCATTATACACTGTGAAATGTATAATCAGATGGACATGATTGCCGTTACAGCGTAATTTGTTACAGAAATCAAAGTAAAAACCAAGTAAAAAGAATAGTTTTTAATCGTATTGTAAGCCCCAAATTATCTCACGTTACAAACTTGACGAAATCTTAATTTCACATAGCCTTTCATCACATCATTCTGAAAGAGATATCTGTAAAGATAAAATACGACCATTTGTCTCTATAACTTAATATGAATATTTGATAAAAAAAAACACTTCTTGTTTTTAAAAACTGACTAAAACCAACTATAATATATAATACAATATATTTTCATTTCGCAATTTAATTATTAATTACGATCGTTGCCGGATGACAAAGTTAAATTTATTTCTCCGTATTAGAATATATTTAAGGTGCAAAATATTTAATAAAAACGAAAATACATTATCAAAGGAATCCTTTTTAGTTAACTCCTTGTGTATTTTAATCAAATCATTTTTTTACATAAATTTTTATTGTTATATGGAACGATATAAGCATTACATTAAACAGGCCGAGAGGTGCTATTTATTTTCATAGAAGCTAAGACCTTAGTGGCTTATTACATTCTTGGACCCTGAAATGAAAAAATAATAGTATTAATTTATTTCTAATTAAGCCGAAATATGTGGAATTATATTTTAAGAACTTGAGACTTTCTAATTAGACTTAGTGAACTGTAAAGTTTTACAGTTCAAGAAGAATGTTTCAATTTATATAAAATTACACATATTTATTCTGTTTGTGGATAAAATTTGTTAATTTTATTTAGTGATATATTGTATAGGAATAAAACAATCGTTACTCGGAACTCGGGTTTAGTAACCGGTGTAGCCAGTCATAACAATGACCTTGCCTAGTTTTCGTCTAATAAGAAATTAAAGTTTGACAATTCACCTGCTATTTGGTATTCTAATACTAAATAAATATATTTGTACCCGTTAAAGTTTCCGCTACTTTTGGCTATACGAATTTCTCATATAAACTGTGTTAAAAAAAATATAAAAATTATAAAGAAACGCTAATTATTTTAGAAAATAATGATAAGAAACTTCTCAGCATTCCATGGATTCAACTTGCAAATGCTTGACCGGGTTTCTGATAAATAGAATACGTTCATTTATCTCAAAACTAGTTTATTACAGTCTGTATTTGAACAATGCTAGCAAACAAATTATTCTAATTGAATGTACATTTACAGGCAAAATGTACGGCTTGCTGTTGGAGAATATGGCGGAATACATCCGTCAGACTTACGGAGAAGAGAGATGGGAGGACATACGGCGTCAGGCTGGAGTAGAACAGCCATCATTCTCAGTACACCAAGTCTATCCTGAGAATTTAATTACGAGATTGGCAAAAAAGGCCCAGGAGGTTGGTAACAAACACGATTTAGCTATTTATGTTGATGTTTTTATATTGTTTAATGGTTTATCCGTCACGCTGCATGTTTCAAATATATGAACGGCGTAAAAAAAATGTTTTCATCGAAATCGATTTAGTATTTAGTATATGACTGAATTACAGACAAACACATGAACATAAGCAATTATAATAATCTTCTAGGATATCGTAGGATTATACAACATTAGTTATATTTTATGTGGATGCCCTATATATGTGTTTCTAAGGGTTTATTTAATTCCAAAATTATATTTCTTGTTTAATAGAATGCTTGACATCAATTTACATAAGAAAAAAATTGTTTTAATTTAGGATTTAGATTTTATAGTAGATTACAATGAAGCTAAAACTTAAAATCAACAAGATAATTATTGAATTACTTTTTTAATGTTTTACGACAAATATGGCAACATTAAAAGCTGACTAGATTAGAAGACGCAGCTACTTATCCGACCTTATGTAAGGATTATAAAAATACAAAATTTTGTCACACTTATATATTGAAGTATAAAATCTGACAAATATTTCTAAAAACTTTAGTCTTGAATGTCCTATCAAGCTAAAACTAAAATTAAGCGATGGAATAATGCAGCAGTTATAGAACTCGTATAATTAATGAATCAGACAGAAATTAAACACTGGGACGTAAACCCACGAGAAATAACAGGATGAAAATTAAATTTCACTTCGTTTAGATATAAATTTAATTAATATTAAAAAAAAAAGATTAAAAATTTTCAATCCGCAAACCAAGAATCAATATACGCAATTAGATTACTAAAAATATCTTAAAAGATAGAAGTGTTGACGCATTTATAAAGTTATCGTTTACACATACGATGCTTTGATGTGACAGCTTTTTAACGAACTGCATAGTTATACGTAGAAATTTATAATTTTGTATGTATATTATTTCATATAAAAGAATTTATACCAATCAAAAAAAATTACATTAGCCTCAAGTGCTTGATTTATTAGAGATTATTCCATTATCAGATATTTTCTCAAACAGTTCACTATTTCGACTATTTTATTAAAACGGGCAGATAGGTAATAATTATAGAATCAGTATTCGGTAAATAAATTTATTTTTATTACTTTTTAAACTATGTGGAATTACATCCGATATTTCAACATCGTGTACATCGGCCCATTAGCTCAGTTGGTTAGAGCGTCGTGCTAATAACGCGAAGGTCGCGGGTTCGATCCCCTCATGGGCCACGATCTTTTTGAATTTTTAGCCGAATAAATTACTTTTTGTTTGATAAATTTTAAAGAATATATATCACAACGCATAAACCCGAAACTGTATCATCAAAAAATGATTATTGATGATAATATATTACTATATAAGTTTAAATCTTTTTTTTTCTATTGACAACATTTACTCAACACAATGAAATTGTATTTAATAAGGCATTCGTAATATATAAGTCATAAGACACTTTAAAAAAAAATAAGATTTGGCAATATACAAAAAAAAAGATATTTTGGAGGTGCTGGGATTTGAACCCAGGACTTTCAGCATGCGAAGCAGACACTCTACCACTGAGTTACACCCCCAGATATAATGAAGATCGAAATTGTTTATAATGTTCTACTAATTATTAATATATTTTTATACATTTATTTTCTATGTCATTGATAACAAAACAATGGTACGAACATTTTTAAAATAGCATAGAAAATATAATACGTTTTATTGTGTTAGGTTACATAAATAATTTTCATTGCTAATAATTTTTATCCAGGCGTTTAATTAAATGCTCTTTATTACAGGTGTTAGGCATATCAGAAAGAGAATTTATGGATCAAATGGGCGTATACTTTGTAGGTTTTGTCTCACAGTACGGCTACGACAGAGTTTTATCAGTTTTAGGTCGTCATATGCGGGATTTTCTGAACGGCTTGGATAATTTACACGAATACTTAAAATTCAGTTATCCGAGAATGAGAGCCCCGAGTTTTATTTGTGAAAATGAAACAAGACAAGGATTGACATTACACTACCGATCCAAACGGAGGGGATTCGTTTATTACGCTATGGGACAAATTAGAGAGGTAATATTTATTGTTTTATTCATTTATTTATATATATTAAAAGGCAAACAATTTAACATATGCTTTTAAAATTATTATAAAACATTGTTTTCTATTGATGAGTTAGTTCATGCGGTGTTTAATATAATGTTAATTTACTTTAAAGTTATCTTTATTGGTAACAAACTTTTATTTATATACAAACAAAATGGCAAGTAGAATCAGTGAATAGTTTTTGTTAATATTCTTGAAAATTGACACTACACAAATAATTACATTTTTTTTCAATTTGACTTCTATTTAACATAGATGGCGCTTTTCATAATTTCGAGGCACTATTGTATATTTTTTTTATTTATAAGATTTTATATTACATAAAAGATGCGAAAATTGTTCCAAGCTATAATTTTATTAATAACCAATTAATAATATTTTTTTAAAATAGTGCATCACCGCCATCTATCACCAACTAATAACAACAACATGTAGAATATTATAACCTAATACAGTCATGCTTTCAGGTAGCCCGTCACTTCTACCATAAGGAGATGCGTATAGAGTTGTTACGCGAGGAGCTCCTTTTTGATACAGTTCACGTAACTTTCCAACTGACGTTCGACAATCGTGCATTTACTTTGGCCTCGCTGGCAATGACAAGGGAAGAAAAACATCTGCCCATTAGCGCTTCGGTCCTCTTCGAGATATTTCCGTTTTGTATTGTCTTTGGGTAATAATTATTTATAATGTTTTTGCGAAAAACATATAAAACCTCTTCCGTTTTTAGCTCCATACAGAGATGAAAATTATTAGATCTTTAATCGAATCTCAAATATTTTTTAAGAATCAGCCATTTATATTAAGAAACATTTTAGTATGTAATTACTAATTACTATAGATTATTTCGTTGTCTACTAAAATATATTAAATAAAAACATCATTGGATAAAGGATACGAAAGTATTAAATTTTGACAAGATAAAAGCAAATACAAAATATTTGATTTGACACTTTTTTATTTAATTTGTATCATAGTACAGTTAAAAAAAAAATTTTACACCAAAGGCCAAGATCCCAAAAAGTAACACGCTATTAGTAAATCTTATTACCTTACATTAACTGGTGGCAGTGTAAGTCACCTGATCAAAAAAAATATAAACTTGAAAGGATTTCGCTATAAAAGCAGAAAGTTATTTTCTGTCCTCAATTGATTATATTACTGTTCTAGTTCAGACATGGTGGTTCGCAGCATCGGAAACTCTCTGATGGTGATCCTACCAGACCTGGTGGGGAAGAAGATCACCAACTGGTTCGATCTCGTGCGGCCGCTCATAGCGTTTAAATTCCAAACCGTAAGACATGAAATTATATCATCAAAGATGAAAATACCCAAGACTAATACAATGTCTATTAAGTCGAAGCTAACTTCTGAATTCGGCAATAACAAATTATATTAACAACGTTTGCTCATTTTGCTATGACAGAATTCATTTTTGTTCCAAAATATTTACAGCTAAAGTTAAAGAAAATTGTGAGGAACAAACTCTAATTATATTTGAATACTTTGATTGGTACTAAATCTTAATTTTGTTAGGCGGTGAATGTGAATAATTTGTAATGTTTTGGCGTCAGATTCTAAACAGGACGAACAACATCTTCGAACTGGTGACAGTGGAAGCTGTGATGCATGAGAAGGCTCCTGACAAACGTAACGACCTCATCAGGCTATCTGATGAATCTGATACAACCACCGAGAAGAATCTGCGGCTCAAAGGTAAAGAAATTTAGATTTGCAACAAGCACATTCGGAAACGTTATACAAATCAACACATTCCTGGAATATTTCTGTAAAACAAGAAGACATAAATAAAAATAATCATAAACGCTTAATTTGACTCCGTCAATCGTTTATGACCAACCAATTTTATTATAATTTTATACACTGAAAACTCTAGAAACAGAATATTAATCAAATATTTATGGAGATTGTATATATTACGAAATATTAAAAATATATTGTAAGACCCTGGCACAGATCGCTCATGTGAGACGTAAATAAAAATGAATGAATCGGAAACAAATATTTTAACATCCGTTCATTGAAAGATGTATCCTTACATTTACGTATTAAAAAGGATTTGTATGAGAAAATTAATTTTATGTTAACATTCCGATAAATCTCACCCTCTTCATGTTGATAGGGGTTGGTTTATTATCGTCCGCTGACATTTCGACGTATTTATTTATAGATTACTGTTAAGTTAGCGTTTTTTTTAAATAGAAAACTGTTTACCAATTTAACAATTTTATAAACACGTACTTGAAAAGATTTTGATATATCTCCGTCAGCGGTCATTCTGATACATAATCTGCTTTAAGAGATTGACTACAATTTTTAAATTAGGATTGTTTCTTACTGGTTGGAAAAAACATCGTGACTTTAATAAATAAACGGTAAGAAGGCGTTTGCTCTGTAAATTTTTCAGGCGCCATCAAAAAGAAACGATTTGCATATGATGGAAGGCAGTTACCTGATGATATAAATTTACACCTCAAAGGTATTTAGCTTAGTGTCTTGGCTCAATACAGCCAAAGGACATTCACATTAGGTGCACATTATGTAGTTCACGCTGATGTGAAATACCTTATAGCCGCACTCTTATAACAGCACCTCAAACGACCTGCCTTCTATAAATGTACGATTTTAATAGAATTTAAAAATTAAATTTATTTAAGATATTATTCTTTTTATTTTTGGACGTACGATAAATAAATTATTGCTACTATAAATTTAAAAAAATATGTATTGTATAAGAATTTTTTCATCACGGAATTCTTGCTCAATTGATGATTGCCTTTAAAGAAGTTTGACAGACGCTTTGGTAGACATTTTATTTTTTTGATGTTAGAGATTTTACTAATGGGGTTTTTTCATGTTATTTACTATTTTTTTAATCCAGGACAAATGATATATATGGACAATTGGCGTATGATGATGTATCTCGGCACGCCAGTGATGCCTGACCTGGCAGCGCTTGTGTCAACTGGTCTATACATCAATGATCTATCGATGCATGACTTCAGCAGGTACACCCAAATTTTATATATTCTCATAAATAATCTTACGACAGGTTTAAATTTAAAGAAAATGGCTTGAAATGTTCAATAATAATATTTATTGAATTCCAGAGACCTTATGTTAGCTGGCACACAACAATCAGTCGAACTAAAGCTAGCTTTGGACCAGGAACAGCAAAAAAGTAAGAAACTCGAAGAATCCATGAGGAAATTGGATGAGGAGATGAAGAGGACAGATGAGCTGCTGTATCAGATGATACCGAAACAGGTCGCTGACAGATTGAGGAACGGAGAGAATCCCATTGACACTTGTGAGGTTAGCTATTCATAATTACAAGACATCACTCACTCGTGCACTCGTGTACACGAACATTGGTCGCCTAGCTTATTTTAAAAGGCGACATTAATTTAATAGTAGGCTAGAAATGTCATTATATTTTACATATAGTGACAATACAAACATTGAGGAGTTTTCACAGATTGACGTATTATATATATGTGTGTAGAGTCATGATAGTGTGTAGTGTTTACTTCATATAATTTAGCGTATTTTATTTTTTTAATATGTATATATTACTAGCACTTCTTTTCAACATACACTTTGATTGTGTTAAATTCTACGTTCATCAATTCGCGCCATTCTGTTATGAAGTGAAAGAAAGTTTTCGCTTCACGTATTATAATATAATTTAGAAAAGGTGAATGTTGCGATCAGCACACTATGAGTTTTATTTTAAATATAACAGACAAAATAATATTTAATATAAAAATTATAAATTTTAAAAGTTTTAATAAAATTATTATTAATAATAATAAAAAAAAATTGTAGCATATAATGGAATATTCGGAGAATCTTTTTAGTTATAATTCTTATACATTTCCGTTTTTTTTTTCCACCTATGCTCTATATAACTAGTGAAGATAACAGAAACAAACAAACACACAAACAAAGCATGTCGATAATGTATGACAAGTATATAAATACATCACTATACTGTTACTTTTCTTAAGCTAAACAAGACAATTGTAAGATTCCTAAATTATTTAATATTTAAAGATTGATAAAAATGATTCAGTTATTTGTACCTATAATATCTATAGTTATGATTTTTTTGTTTATAAAATTATTAGTACTAATATATATATTTTATAACTATCAAAGGAATTAGTCTAATATGTATGTATTTATTTTTGCTTCTTTATACATAGTTATATATTTTGTGATATTGTATACTTAGTTTCCAAATCTCGTCCCAGTGAGTGAATTAATCAGGTTTGCTCAGCTGATTTGCATATCTTTGTGAAAGGACGGAGAATATCCAATAGGCCTTGACTAGCGATAATGGTTCCGGGAAATTGTGGACATATTCGTTTCTTTAGCAGAACGTTTCCTGTTTTAAAATTAACTGAATAACAACGGAACACTTTATAGTAGGAAATGTAACTTATTATTTTAAAATATTAGTTACGTTATAAACTTAAAGCTTTAAATAAAAAGCTTATATTACAAGCTACAGGTTATCATAAACTACTTTGAAAACTATCCGTTTTGATTTTCTTATACTTTAATTTTATATACTCTATATTTATTTTGTTTAATTTTATGTTCTCTCCATTTATTTTGACATCGATTTTTTAATAAAATCAGCAAGATTTAAACGAGATGACGAGAAAATAATTAGATAAAAAATTTACTTTTAATTTAAAAAGACCAAGTTATATCAAGATTCTTATTCTGGCTCTAAATCAGATGATTGAATCAACTAAACATATAGGCTGTGTAACGGACTGTTTTCTCTTAGCGTTGATATGAGTAACTCGTAAAATCTGTAATAACTATGTTCCTATCTCGCAGATGTTCCACAGCGTGTCCATATTATTCTCCGATGTTGTGACCTTCACCGAGATCTGTTCCCGGATCACTCCGATGGAAGTTGTCTCGATGCTTAATGCCATGTACTCCATATTCGATACGCTTACGGAACGTAATCGGGTTTATAAGGTACGTATTGATCTGGGAGTTTACGAGATATTACTTTTATTTGTTAGCTAGAGAGAGGAGCTTGGACGGTGGAGGTGAATGTTTAACGCGCGTTAGACAGGGCCCTCTTAAACCTACCCTTACGCGATGGACCCGACGCCAGCACGGTGAATCCATTGAATGCTGAAGAGTTTCATTTCTGTATTAATGATCTTCAAATACAATACAATCTTTTCAATGTAATTTTTTAAAGAAAAGATTGTGTAGTTGGTCGGGTTTGCTTAGATTGTTGACGCGAAGTTGTGTCAATTAGTGAGCAGAACAAAAAATTGTTAAAAATAATCATTTATCTTGTCAAGTTATAAATGGATTACTTTAATTCGTTCGCTCTTAGTAATGATAAATTTTTTCTAGCTTCCATAATGACTGTTTCTAATACATAGTTAATTTTTATAAACTATTAGGACTTAACAAGCATAACTTTATGTTAATTTTTATTTAGGGTAGATCAAATTCTAAATTAAAATTCGTTTCACACATTTTCTTTTTCTCATAGGTTGAAACGATAGGTGACGCTTACATGGTGGTGTCAGGGGCACCAGAAAAAGAGGATAATCATGCTGAGAAGGTCTGCGACATGGCGCTTGATATGGTCGACGCAATTACAGACCTTAAAGATCCCAGTACCGGTAATAAAATATTTTAAACATATATATTAAAAATATTCATAGTTTTAGACCTATAAAATAATTTTATATATGTCGGAGTGAGGTCCAAACCATGGTTTTTAAAAAGAGTGACGTCACCGATGGCTTTATACTTGACTGACGTCGGCTCTTAGATTGTTGAAGGTAACCGCGGAGACGGTTTGACGAATCCTTTACTTCGAAAAGGTCCGTACCCTGCAGCGGCTCGAGCGAGACTATCCGTAATCTCGTACTCTCGCCTCTATTTATACCAACATTGTTGTGACTTCACTTGCACAGGATCTACGCAGGTGGTTATGCGGGTGACACCTGATAATTTCAACTACCCTTTATTATTAAAATTAAAACAATTGCGCCTATATATATATTCTTGCGCTGTTAATATTTTTATTTAGCTGAAGATTGCCAGTAACAATAGCAGAGAACTTAACAATACTTGCTGCGACTTAAATCCATATTGTTATTTTTTTCATTATAATTCAAATAAATCTCAAAGGAGTGTTCTAATTATTATGTTTTATTCGCTAAACACCATAATGTATGGATTATAATAAAAATAACATGAAGCATGCCTCAATCCGTATATTTTTCACAGGTTCCCATTTATCCATTCGGGTGGGAGTACATTCTGGTGCAGTGGTGGCTGGCATCGTCGGTTTGAAGATGCCTCGCTACTGTCTTTTCGGGGACTCTGTGAATACAGCATCACGTATGGAGTCAACGTCAGAGGCTATGAGGATCCACATCTCACAGACAACGCAAGAGCTATTATCGCCTTCCTACAAGGTCACTGAACGAGGCGAAATACAAGTTAAAGGGAAAGGTAAAAACAGCAAAGGTAAAATAAAAACCAAAAAAAATTACTCAGTTACCTTTAACCGCACATTTAAAACAAGCCCATTGTTTCTTATTGCATTATTTTCTTTAAATTCGCCTACAACTATATTGTTTGTCTTCAGGTGCTATGAAAACTTACTGGTTGGAGGGACGTGAATCTAGGCCGTCACTAACTAAACTAATCTCATCCCAAATCCAACCAGTATCAGAACTGGAATGGGAAAGGGCAGCCGATGTACGAGACAGCATCGCTGAATATTCAGCACAGCAGCTGAACAATAAGGAAACAAATATCCATCTCCCTAACGCAATCAGTTCTGGGCCTAATTCTCTTAGCAATAACGCTGGTAATCCAACATTCCAACCATCCACTCCGACTGTCAAGAGCCCTACAGCCCCTACTATGATGTCACCAGCTGAAGAAAGACGGATGTATTCTCCTGTCACCTTCCAGGACGTCGCTAGACGGAGTATCGCCAACTCACCAAACAGAACGGAGAAGGATAAAGGTAAGTATGTAGACTTTCTACGGAACCGTAAAACTACTTATTGGTGTCAAGTAACTTTATCGATAAACATATCCTCTAGAATCAAGATCAACCACAGCGAGTGTGGGCGGTCAGTGGACTGATGCAGAATCCTTGGACCCGCAACGTACCCTCGATAGCTTAAACTCCTCATTCTGGTATTTTCTTTTATAATTTAAATTAGTAAATTTAAATTACATCTGAGTTTTGTATGTGTTGACTGAAATCTTAATTTCAAGTTACAGTTCAACGTCCCCTTGTAGGGTTGGTACAGCACCGGCAACAAAATGTGATGACTTCTTTACAGAGCCAATGGTAAGTTTATGCCATGAAACATTTAGAGATTTTAGGGACAATATGCCCCATTGGTCTAAGTATTTGTACTAACCCGTAGACATCAGAAGGGAGATTCCAGGGACTTGTCACCTTAGGATAGGAACTGTATGAATATGGGAAAAAGTCATGTGATTAGAATAGTAAGAGATGTGTGTTAAAACTCGTAAATGTCTATCACATATGAAATTAGGCTCCACCTATAAATTATATTACAGCAAACAAAATGTTATAAATGTATGTCCATAATCATGTTTTTTCCTTAAAACTATAAAAACCCTAATAGATATATATTCCTGATATTTCCCATTAAAATGAATACGTTTTCATTAAAACAGACACGCGAATCTCCGGCACACTCTGCTCCAGTACTACCAGCATTACCAGCGCCGACGCTCATGAGAACCAGCCTCGACGATATTGGTACTTAGAAAATGATTCTGCCAAACAATAATATTGGTCGCAATTAACTTTAGCTTGAATTTTCTTTTAATTTTGATATACACTGTTAAAATTTTTAGAAACCGACACAGAATATCAAGATGCACACACGGACCACGTGTGCACGTCAGAAAACGCAGAACCTCCAAAGCAAGGCAAGGTCAGCAGATTCCGCGCTCGAATAGTACCAGGGCAGCATAAAGTGTGTGCGTTAAAAAATTCATCCAAGGATTCTGTCAAAGAAAAAGTCCAACCGCCGACTAACGTCCAACCGCACGGCCATCATCACACAAAGAATGTTAACCATCACCAGTGCTGCGGTGCATTCGGAAACCCGCATGTCCGTCACAAAACCAGTTCCAGCTGTCATTTGATTTAGACATTTGTTTTTTTTTTTTCATAAAGACAGTTACGATCTTATCACTCGGCCTAAAAGGTTATAAGTATGGTAAGGAATCACTAAATAGTCATAGTATTTTTATATTAAGTGTAATGAATCGATGTTTAAATTTTTCACTTACTGTTGTAGTTGTTTAAACGTTTAATATACAATTATAAGAATTATGCGGCTTTTTTACCGAAGCAAATGTTAATATATTAGGTTATTTTTGTTAGTAACAGTTAAACAAACTTTAAATGTCTTATTGATATTAACTGGCAGCCCAAAGCTTATTCCAAAGATTTGTTTATCAATGTAACAAAATAGTAAGACAATATATTTTCTATCACAGTATTATTTTTACACACTTATAATACCTGAAATATGTATATTTATTATTAACTTAAGATTTACTTTTGTACCATTATTTGCAATCTGTTAGTTTTTAAAATATTGGCACTATAATTTAGGTCCTACTCAGCCAGCAACTTTAAAAAAAATCTCAAGTCAGAATCTTACACGAAAGTCTTTATATCTTTATACATATTATAATTGCGTTACCACAGATATTATGTATAGCTATAAAATTTTGCGGCCTTTGTCTATTACAATGATAGCCCATATATTCGTTTAAGGAAATATTATTTATTAGTTTACACTTTAAAGTGAGCTTTACTAATGACAATAGATAAAAGAAGTTAAAATTTATATAGCACTCGCTGTATGACAGTGTTTTAGGAAAATTTTGGATGTCATTATGATATATTTTAATTAGTCTTGCTATTGTAATTAATCATAAATAACGTACAGTGATTTAAAAGTTTTGAAGTCAATATATTTACTT
>DVQP01001977.1:0-13633 GCA_018231745.1 Danaus eresimus
TTATATATATATATTAGATACCTCTAGTTCCGGTGAAGTTCCAATCTGTGTCGTGAGTATGCGTGCTGCGCGCGTAAGGAGCCCGACGTGAGCGATTACCAACAGATCGTGATCGGCTGTCAGCTGCTATACAACACAAGCAAAGACTATTGTTAATAAAATATATATTTTCTAAGGATTAAAAACATTCTGAATTAAAAGTTTTTTATTAAGTAAAGCCTCATTATTTTATTACACATTTTTTTTATTTATTAATTTCTCATGCAAGTCACCATATGTTTTCAATGAGAAATAAATATTCTTTAAACCCTAATCCCTATTTTGAATATTTAATGTATAAAAACAGTACGCTATTTATTATTAAGGGGTTTTTGTACTTCAGGTATCCTAAACTAAACAGATTTTTTAACTATTTCGCATAACTTTCAGTGCCGTTTTAATTTGGTAGCTTAAACTTTTTTTGGTTAACGAAACATTTAAAAAATCTATCAATGAAAATCTTTAATGCACTGAATTAAGTGAAAAGACATGATATTTATTATGTACAAGTTAGATAACAATCATTTGGTGTCTTGTTACACATATGTGGTTAATACTGTGATAATTTTATATTTATTAGATACTCGACAGTAACTTCGTTTCCAAACTGTCAAGTAGCACAAAACAAACAAGTAACACTCACTTCGGTGGGTAGCTTTTTGTTTAATTAAGTAACATACTAATCTAACTTTGATGAAATTGTGTATTTATTTAGTTTAACAGTTGTAATGACACGTGTGATTTTTGTGAAAAATATAACAGGGGAAAGGTTTAAATATTTTATGACTTACAATCAATGACGTATTCCGTGATTCCGTATGCTTGATCTCTCGTATTACTCGCAAAACACTGATACATTCCCTGGTCATTCTGCTGAGTGTTCCTGATATGTAATCTCAGTCCATCTTCCGAAACCCTGACCCTTTCTGAATTTTTAACAACTTTACCATCATGGATCCAATAAACTATTTCAATTGGGTGACCACTGACTTTGCAATCGAAATTAACATCCACGTTTCGTCTTGTTTTTAATAATTCTGGTTTTATTCGGACGGAAATTGGTTCTGAAAAAAAAAAGACGAAATATTTTCTCCCTAAGACTCCTAGAAATTACTTAGATTTATCATATCATCTAACTAAATACCTGTAACGATGAGTGTGAAATGAGCGGATTCAACTCCGACGGTATTGTTCAGCCAGCATATGAACCTGCCACTATCTTCACGTTGAACTCTCTGGATCATCAGCAGACCCTTCATCACTGTCACCCGCGGCCATAGCAAAGTCTGCTCTATGGGAGTCAGTTCCTCGTGGTGCTCACGAAACCACCTGTATATATGCTATAGTTTAATCTCAATTCAGAATTTAATCTAAAATAGTTTGAATTGGATATAAATAAAGTAAGACAGAACACGAAACACTTATACGTCAGAAGATCTTATTGGAGGCTACCAGCTGCACAATTCTCTCTTTCCAAAAGCCGTGTTTAGTATTGGAAAGTGTGCTTGGGCCATAAAAAGTACGTCTGTGAACTATGATATACATACAAAAGAAATGAAAACTGATTTATTATGTAAAATATAATATAAATTCTTCTGACTGGAAAGTCGTTAAGTATATTGGCCGTATGTTCCTAATAAAAAACCTATATGTTTATGTAAACTTTTGATTATATTATTCATTAGTACAAAAGAAATTGAGAAATCTGTGATTATTGCCTTTCATTGAAAGAAAAACACTAAAGTCTGAAAGAAAATAATAATTTAGGCACTTTTTATTTATAGATAGAGTGATTTAACAAGATTTCAAGTCATAGTTAGTTAAGGTTTTGTGTAAATTAGTTGGAATTGCACGATAATTGTTCATAATGGAAGCAAAAATCCAGTCAGCACTTTCCCTGTAAGCGCTACCTTAATGCCTTTGAGATATAACGCTTGAGGATGGCAGAAATTTTTATAGGTCTACATAAAAGTCCGCTATCTTTAGGTTAGCTTACCATAGCAAATTTAACTACTAAAAATGTTTATGCTATGCAGAAATGTTAAAGTTTGAAACAGGGATACTTTGGAACTTAAAGGCTTTAAATAAATATTGGTATTTCATTTATAAGTATTGGTATATTTTAAATGAAAAAAAAATACCCACACGAAAGAAATTGCAGTGCTTAACGTCAATATTAAATTTGAAAATCACGATAAATTCCAAAAAGGGTATAAGTAGAATGGGTATAAGTAGAATGGGCATACAAATATTGAGAACACGTGTTTTACTATTACAAGGAATTTCAAATATAAACTGAGGTCGAAAACTTTCGCGAGTATTCATTTGAATGAAGCTAGTTTTTTCGGATTACTATGCCTTATACGTACAAAGAAGAGTGATTATGTAATGTGTAATGATATAATCATCGTATTTGCAATAAGATCATCTTGTGAAAGGGTTTGCCAGAGATTACATGACCCAACGACAATCATGTTGCTTTTTTGGCAATTGTGTGATGGAATGTTATCTATTCCGCTTCAAAAATTATTGGATATTGGGACTTATGATTAGATCAACGAAATAATTAACACTTCATGACGATGTTCTTAAATTTGCAGATTCAATTCCTAGTCGTATCTATAATTTTTTGATTCTATATTTAATTTAATTCAAATTATGATTAACTAAATTCAATGTATTTAAGAATATAAAGAAGTATAAAATTCATGTCCTTGGATTGCATGAACGTCCAGCATGAGATCTCATTAAAAAAAACATAGTTTGTATACCTGCCTGATTCAGTTAAATAGTTTATTCGGTTATTTTAATGGTTCTTTAAATGAAATTTTATAACATTGAAGTAATGTTTGAGTTCCTTTCTAAGATATAATAAATTCTCATTAGCCAAACGAAACTCGATTCCAGCGACCCAGTATCGACATACTGCACGCGAATCGAAAATCATGTCATAACATAATTTCTCTCAAATTTACCAAATTGCGGAAATTTAGTAACTGAGTAAATAATGTTGGCATATTTGAACACTTAATTATTAAAAACGAACATTTCACGTCCAATTTTAGTGTAGCTTGTCCAAAGAGAGTTATCCGAACTTTGAAAATCGATTATACTGAAAATAAATTAATATTTTCATTGATATTAATTTTCTGTACTCGAAGTTTTGAAAGTTCTGTCGTCTTTACCAATTCGTTCACTTTATACATTCCTGTCAATGCACATCTTGTTGAGAAGTCAGAAAAGGGAATTTTTTTGTTATAATCAAATATTGTTTTGTGAATATCCGCTATACGAAATCAAAGATCCTGGTAACGATCCGAATAATATTATAATTTAAATACTCTTTATAAGTAGACAGATAGTTTTATATTTAATTTAAAATTCTATAAGTGTGCTATTTATAAATTCTGTTCGTGTTTAACGTTGCAAACCCTTGCAATCAAGATATGCAACTTATTTAACAAATTTGTTTTAATTCCAAGCGAAGGAGAGAATTTTACTACACAGTCGCATAATCAAACTATATTAGATAAAAACGTAATAGTTGTCTGCAATGTATTATTTTATTGAATAAAATTATAAAGTTATTTGTAAGATTTTAGGTAATTAGATCACATCTCAGTAGAATTGTGAATGCTTCAAGTTTGGTTGCTAATGACGGAACTTTGAATATAAGATTTGGTCGGATTACGTTTGTCTTGTCGTGGTTGTAATACAAATAGGAGGAGTTCACAAATATTAAGCAGTTTGGGGGTACCGTGAGTGCAGTAATGTTTGACTATCAACTTTGATCATTCCGTTGGCACGCCCAAGTAAACATCGTGCAAATATGTCTGAAGTATTCCGTCGTTGGTGATACATTTTCTGTTTACTATATATATCTCAATGTATGTATGTGTATGTGGGCAAGTAGGTCAAAATATTCGGTAAGAGTTAGATTACCGGTTACCGTAATGATAACAAAAGAAATGTGGTATTAGCTACATGTAAATAATAACATAGTCTTTTTAAATTAAACAATGTATACTGTTGGAATTTGAACTTTGAAAAATCAGTAGGATCTTTAAGTAAATAAACGAAAGTACATACTTTTAGTCGTGTTAAGTGATTGCGAAACATAGTTTGAAATTGATACTATCTTGTATTTCTAAATTCTATCAAAACTTTTGATTAGAACTACGATTTTTAAAATATACTTCTGCCTTTACATGTTTCGTAATTTATTTAACATTTCAAAAATTATTTCACAGTTACGTAAGAGAGAATTCGGAATAAATTTCACTTACGAAATTTAAATAAAAATTATACATCATTTGAGAATATATCCATGCTTACTATTCCGTAAAAGTTAAAATGAGTATTAAATAGTCCCAAAAGTTTTAACTTTAATGGGTATATTCGTACGAAATTTATAATTTGGACATTTTAATTGATAGAACTTTTTTATATAAGAAAAATGTGAAATATCATACATAATTCTGAGTTAAAAAAAAGAAGATCGTTGGCAATGCCGCGGTTAAATTGGCTCCTACAAATTTTAAACCGAATCAACGCGTGGGGTTACGAAATTGTATTAAAATCCCACAGAAAATTATATCAGCGGGTGACGATACAAAAAAAGCGTCTAGGTTTACGAAGCGAGAATTACCGAGGTGATGTTAAATATAATGGAATTATAATATCATTTTATCAAATGGATACAAAATAATAATTTAAGTAAGCTAAAATTGTATTAATCCCGTTATTAGAAAGCTTTTAATTGAGATATGCTTTAAACCCACATGTCAGGTGATATGAGCTGACGTATTTCATGATTATTTATACATATCTGGAATAAGGCTTAAAAAATCGTTTTGCGATAACATGATTGATATTTTTCGAAGAATGACGTATTATCTGACATAAGTTTTATATTAATAACACGTTCCTTGATATATAAGCAGTAAATACAATATAGTTTTATAACACTTAGAGGCAGGGTTGATAAAATAACTAAGTCTCACCTATAGCTGGGCACAGGCCAGGCGTGAGCAGCACAAGGTAACCGTATATCTTGACCCACGGGCACTCTTCGTAAGCGGGGCTCCACCGAAACCCTCGGTCGAACGCCCCCCTTTGGTTCCGTCACTATTATGTGACCTACAAACATACATATAGTAATTTATTAAAAAAATATCTAACCGCCATACATATCAACCTAAAACTCAACTACGATAAAATATATCAATTTAAAACTCAATTGACTTAATGAATAACATCTTAAAATACTAAGACTTGATTAGATTTTCTTTTGGATTGTCTTCATCAGATTATAATGTATTAAGGACTCAAACATCGAAGCTACATTGCACATATGATTCTCAGTTATAGAAATCACAAAACTTACCGAAATATTGACTAGAATAGACGGAACCCGTGAGTCGGTCGCGGACTCTACAGCGGAAGGCGGAGTACCGTTCGCCGCGGCGCACTGCACTTATGTACAACGAACCGTCGTCCAAACGAGAGTATTTCGAACCTGAAACAATACCCTTTGTTTATATCATGCTATGAAGGGGTCTTTTTATTTAGATTTTGGGAGTATTGTAATATTTTGTATAGTTTTGATATTGTATTAAAAATAATGAAAGTGTCGTGTCGAGACTTTAGATTACTCCATATTGTTAGTGATTGTTTGATATTTTTAATTTGTTTCGTTGTAAATAAATTTACCGTGATTATTTAGAATCTTTGCTATTAATATATTAAATAGAATCAAATGAATTTCTAATCCAGCTCGTGTAACAGATACAAAGGTAACATTGTAGCAATGTTCTTCCGCTTCAACAAATAGCTATGTATGTATGTATAGCTTCAACCTGTATGCACTTCTTCTAATGAAATTCTATGCGCCTAAATTGTTTTATTCGTGTGAATTCATGTAAGATAGTGTTTGATAATGAAAGCCTTATTTAATATAAGTACATAGGCAAAGTATATTAAAATAGAATGAATTAAATTATAAGTAGTAAAGTGGTGTTAATTATACTTCCTCGTCTGTAGATGAAAGCCCTCGTTTTATTTATAAATCTTAAATTTTCTGGAACACGCGATATATTATACAAACCTAATCTCAAATGTCGCTCACACGAAATGTGTTTTATTAAGAAAAATTGTATGACTCTGTCGCTGATATTTTTCTCGAATGTTCTTTCCTTTCATGTTTCTTTAAAAGCTTTGCATTGCTGGCAAAATTAAATGGTTTTCTAATACATCAAGATTTTATAATATGTGAACATAATGCATTTTATATGGAAGTCTGATTTTTTTATGAACATTAAGGCTGTAATAATATTATAATTCGGTACTATGTTACATACAAAAAGTCGTCTCATATTTAAATGTCAAAAAAATTTACATTTCAGTATACTCTATATAAAATTTAGACATCCTTAAAGGTAATCGCTGTCCGGTGTTCTTTGAAGCTTGTATTGTCTCTTAAATATTTTTATCTTCATTTGCCTCAGTTAAGTTATGATCACGTTCTTCATCATCTCAACGCACTATAATTTATTTACGACAAGAAAATACAAAGCGTTGTTTATTACGGACACCTTATGATATTAGATTATCAGGACTTAAGTTATTGTAACAGTTTATCATAAAATATACAGGGTGAATTAAATAAAATGGAATATTATTTTTATATAGCCAAACATTTCAGTTCCATCGTAATTCCTCAAGCAGATCTCGTTCGTATAAAAATATTAATAAGTATGAACACATTTATATATATTCTTAATAGGAATATAGTCATACCTAAGTAATCTAGGATTCTTGTATCGTCGTCTGTTAGCCAGTCTGTGTGTTCGACTCTGTCGGCACAGCGCGGAGTCACTGTACATCTCAATATGGCAGAGTTTCCAGCCATCACGTACTCATCTGGCACGCGCACCTCCCATGGTATGTTTAATACTGGAAGTAAATACTTATTGAATGCCGATTACATGCAATGCAGTATGAGCAGCGTGACACCTGAATAACCCACAAGAATAAAATGAATTACACCAAACATGTATATTTATATATACATATATATATATTAAGTTCAAAGATTATCAAAAAATTGTCGTGTTGGTGATTTTTTCTTATTTTCTACTTGAAACATCTTTCTAGCTTTGAAGGTTATTGAATTTTTTATGCTCTCTGTGAGGTTTTTGTATAAGAATTTTATTAAAAACGTGGTATTTTATTTAATACACAAGTTTTTTGCCAGTTTGAAAGAAAAATATGTCTGGCAATTCAGTTATTCGTAGGTAATAAAGTGACAATAGGCCGTAGGGTGATACGGTGTTTATGTTTATGATGTTTATGTAAGTTTGCTAACCAGCGTGAACATGTATATTCTTGGACAGTACGTAGCCGCTGCTCAGTCTTAGTCGACATCGGTAGGTGGCAGCGTGGACGTCCCTGTTGTATCTATCAGCTGGGAACGGTGGTAGTTCCAGGGATCCGTTGGCCAGCACTCTTCTCAGACCAGCTAGTGACGTCACTGGGCTGTTGTCTGAGAACAGCCAGTCCAACTGAAAGAAAAAGGATATTGTTTTACTTTAAATAATTTTTTTAACTCTCATTGTTTCTTAGAGGTGTTATGAAAAGTAAATTGTTCTAAAATATTGAGGTTTTAAAAGTATTTTTTCAATCCTTGTAGTTTATTAAATTGGTGTGATATTCGTTTTGGCATAATTAAAATAAAGCAATAGCATAAGAAAATTTTGGCATCTGATTTTATGGAAACTATTAAAAACTCCCATCCCATCCCATCTCAAACTTTATCTTAAAATTCACACAAAATTCTATATACCTTGAATTGAAGCCGATTCTTGAAAAGCAAAATGCTGATAATAGCTTGTCATATTGAGTTGAATACGGCGTCCTAAGCAGGTGAATATGAGGAAGATAAGATAAGCTTCCTGAATTACGGTAACTTCAGTGAAGATATTCACAAAATTTTAAATTTACTGCTTATATAAAACTAATACGATAATATTCTTATTTGCTAATGGTGGACTGTAAGTTTGATTTTTTTTAAATTATTAATGTATCAAGATTTTTAAATATATAGGAGATTAAAAAGCGGAAGTATATATATTTAAATAACTAAAATAATCTTCCTTTCATGTGAACAAACAAAACTCGTCAGAATTATCGTAAATGGTAAATTTGTCTTCAAACCTTCCCGTATCCGATTAACTTGATAGCCCTGTCTAATTAAAGGAATGAATTTATTCATAAGATAAACCTTATTATAGCGTAATTATGAATCATGATTTTAATAGACTCATTAAGAAAAACCGATATTATATTTATCTTGTTTTTCGTAATTTAAACTTATTTTATTAAGGAACTTGTTACAAAATCATGCGACAATTTTTTACAACATTACGCCACATTGGCTAATATTTTTTTGACAAATTCTTTATTATTAAGGTACAATCGTAACTACGTTGACGTCTGAAGGATCTGATTTACCATAAATTATGTAAGATCTTTATGTTGATTCATGTTTATTATAATATGGAAGGTTCGTAAAAATATACGTACACAAAAACAGTTTTTTGTGTATATCTGAATAAATAAAAACCATGTCATATTATTAAAATATAGCTCTTTAAGATAACGGCATATGAAATACATGTCATTCTTTTCGTGAATGAGAATAGTAAAAAAAGATATAGTGTTTATCAAAAGACGAATGAATTAATCGAGTTACGAAGATAATTTTTGATTTAATTGAAATATATTATTCTCGAGCATACCAAACATATGAATATGGCTATGATGAAAGAGCGTATTGAAATCATGTCTGAAGAATCAATAGTTACCGCCTATTCTAATGGCAGACAGACTTGTGAAGAGATATCATAAATAAAGCCAAGGAATAGTTGTATCAGAGATGGTTTATGTTATATTCATTGAATATTTATCACGTCGGAGTCATGAAACGCAAAGTTAGTTGGGAACATTTATATTTCAAGGCTGAAATGAAAAAGTTTTGATATGCTCCGTTTTACGTGACAGTTTATACGGTACAGGTTATTTATAATCCTTGTGGGATCATTCTATAACGAAAGCACCGTAATTTTACTCCCGCGTGCCTTTTTTCAAGTAAACTTCCTCCAACATTTATTTAAAAATATTTTTTTCACATCTGGATTTTCTAGACAGTTCAGGTATATGTGTTGTAATAAAATAAAGGAATTTCATTTAAATGAAAAACAAACGCAATGGTGACAACGTGTAGGCTTAGTCTATCGAAATGTGTATTTGCTTATTTACATACAACTCAGCCGATTTAAAGATTTGAAATGACAGAAGTCTCATCAATTACTTGCATAGAAGTAGTAACAAGAAAATGTTTCTTCTTGTAAACAACAAGAAACTTAATAGGATAAAACATAGAATGAGAAACCAAATGATAAAAGCAGAAGTAAACTTAAACTAAACATCTGAATACCGCGGTTAAATTGGTTACCAACTCAGTTACCATGTCATCATATATTTCCTTATTTAAATTTAAATTTAAATTTAAGAATTTTATTTTATCTTGTTGACGACCAACAATATTATCTGATAAAACAAAATCCAACAACAATTCTATAAATTACAGAAAATGAGATATAAAGAGCGAGGAATTTAGAATTTAGCGATACTTCAATGTTTGTGATGTCAAGTAAAATGAGAACAATCAGATTTTTTTATTATTTATATGACACACGTCCTACATCAGCTTTAGGAAAGCTGTTGGAGTTCTGAATAAAAGACAAAAATAAACATAGCAAAGGAAAAAGAACATCATTATTAAATAAAGATTTTGTAGCTAGTAGCTACATATTATTTTTATAAAAGGCAGTGAATATATGTGTCTTTAAACTTTTAGGAGATAATTTAACATAGTTATCTAGGAGGTTATAATTATTTATTTGGGGAGAAGTATGTCGTACAAGTCGGGAATTACACGCCTTACGGGCTAATTCATTGACTACTAAAACTCTTTTCTAGAATAAGAGAGAAATATATAATTGAATATAAAAAATATTGACACTCAACGTTCATTATAAACATCTTCCTCAAGGAAGATTATTAAGTTGAAGATTTATTTCATCCATTCAAAATATTTCTAATAACAGAAGTAATTATAGAAGGCTAACAACATGTCATTTCAGTTTGAAAATAATGTTAGTTAAACAAAAAGTTCATATCATTTATACATACAAAAAGAGGCTTCAATTATATTTTAAGGTGTCATATAAAACAGTCTCTAAATAAATGTAATCAAAAATAAGCTGCAGAACTCTACTTTTCCTTAATAATAAGATAAGATAAAATAAGATAAGGAGTATTATAAAAGATACAGAAGACGAACGTAAGAATAGCATACCGGCATCTTGTTTATTATTAGATATTAATACAATAATTATATGACATATTGTCTGTATGTTTGCTAATTATTAATAAATCACATGAAAAAATAATAGAAACTAACTGAGACGTCTAAGAAACCATCGATAATTTGAAAGTAGTTATTTATATTTTTGTTCTATGAAATATTCAAGCTTCTTTGGTTTTTCAAATAGAATTCAGAATATTTTAATTTAAATAAGTTTATGTCTGCGCGATACTGTTACCTAAACTCGGGATGAAAATTGGCTCCTCTAGTTTGCGGTACTCTTTACATATTTGCATTTTTCCGCGCCATTTGCATCGCCGGCTACCAGATGTTACAGTATCTATATGTATATATATATACTACGACATTCCTTTTGTTTTATATTTATTCAAATAAGGAATTTAAATACTACAAAGTTACTCGTGTTAGTTTTTACTACTTTGACTAATTGCAATTATTTATTATATTATATTTATAAAAACTATTTTGTGTGATATATTTATTTATAACTTTTTTTGGGAGAGCAACACTGTTTATGTGCTAAAACCTAGACATGAGTTGCTTTCATATTTTAATTAAGGCTAAAGAAAAAGTAATTTTCTTTTTAATTTTTTTGTATTAAGAAGGCATTCAAATGAGAGGTTTAAAATTAACATAAAAGCGTAAGCTAGGCACGTTCTCATGGAGGCTAATACGGGATTTCTAATTAATTAAAATATTTTCCCTAAGGGTTTTTTATTCCATGAAAAATAACGTATTATTTATACATACTAGAACAGATTTATGTTTTATAAGTCGCATTGAAATTTATGACGCTCAATAATTCTGAGTCGGATATAAAAATGAATAAAACACTGTGGTTATATTAAAATAAATTTAGAATTAAATGAAAATTTCATAATAATGTCTTTAGATGAATCAAATATAAATTGTAATTTACAAATCCATATGAATATTATTTTAATCACGCTTAAAGCTCGTAAATAGTGAGCTTCTTCAAAATTAAGAATGTTACTGTCTTTATTTAGAATTGGATTTTGGAACAAGTGTGGCCCATAATAGAATTTTATATGATATTAGCTGTAATTTTTTATGAGTATCTTTTTGTATATTAGTTTTCTTTTCATATTATGACTGAATTTTTATTCGTACAATCTTCCAATATATAAATAACTTACAAGCTTAATGAGATCTAAGATTTTCGCGAGTCATTTAAATAAAACTAATGTATTTTCGGATTTACTACGCGATTTATTATTCCCTTAAAAATACATAATGCCGACGTTTCGGTTATTTTACAGCAACCATGATCACATCTCGTCTGCCTGTCATCACAGTTGCTGTAAAGTAACCGAAACGTCGGAATTATGTAGTTTTAAAGGAATAAAAAATCACGTAGTAAATCCGAAAATATATTTGTTTTATTTACAAGCTTAATATCAATGTAGTCCGGGAAAAAGCTTTCACAAATTTAATCATGAAAAAGTTTCAATGAAGTAACAAATTGTACAGTTACATTTAAAATTTGGCTGTTAAATGTCCGCATACATCGACAAACAAAGTTTAGGCTATTGTGGCAACGTGTTTGTTAAATGCGTGGAAATTTTGTATATCTCATGCTGGTTGGTAAATAGTGGAAAATGACTTCGTCAACATTTAGCCGGCTTCGACGTACCAGTGTTATGGATATATGTATGTAAAGCAAAAATTTAAGAATAACTACAAAATAACTTTAGTTCATAAATATTTATGAAAATACACTAGTTTTCAATTTCAGTATTATATTTATATTAATTTAACGATATTATTTTCGTCCCGTTGACATCTATGATTGAAAAGCGTTATTATGTCCCTGGATAGTTAAAAATGTATTTCATTATGTTAAAAGCTATCATATGTTAATAATTGCCAGTGGATGACATTATTATAACGTACAATGATACTTTGGTCATCGAAATTAGGTAAATGTGTGAAAAATGTTAAAAAATGATGATGCTGATGTAATATTCATTTAGTTCAGAGATTGTTGATTGATTGTTTATAAGCAGATTTAATATATTATTTATATGTGTGATAGTTTTATGTCCTAATTGAGACTTAAAAATTTTAAATTATACCCCGAGGACGAGGAAGGAAATTTCGTCAAAAATAATATTGTATGCATAGGTTATTGTTTGAAATTTTCATAAATTTTCTAATTTGAATTATAATAGGGAATAAATATTTATTATAATTACTGATTTGCAGATAGACTCACGATATAAAATCTATACGGTATGGTAACAAGAACTCTAACCGTGTAGACCCGAGCAATTTTCTATCAAACATCTTTTACTTTACGTGTTCTGGTGACGGCTGTAATAGCGACTTGCAATAAATGGACAGAAAATTTCGTGACCATATAGAAAAAGTTTAAATAAAACAAATATGTTTCGGTTTTATTACGCGATTTTTTATTACTTTAAACTACATACCTCCGACGTTTCGGTTACTTTTCAGCAACCATGATCACGGTAAATCCGAAATGTATTAGAAAATCTCAGATCTCATAAGTAAAAGTTTAATATTATATTCGTTAATCTTTATATACACAATTTCCGTTCTTTACGATATCAAACTATTGAAACACAGTTAAATTATATTTTACGTAATGAAAAGATCTTAATTGATAGCATTTCGATGTTTCTAATTCAAACAAATTTGGTACTGAACCTTACTTAGATAGTCACATGATTATCGATAAGAATTGTTGTTAATAAAATAAAATCGATTAGTGTATCGAATCCTTCAATAAAGCAGTAGTTACACTACATACAGACGAATGCAGTATCCAGTGATTGCCACTCAACTCTTCAAAGACTGACAATACATGACCAGCTACATTTGATAATTGGTTTCCCCGATAGATCTGCACACTTCTTTGGCAACTGCAAATGAAATCCTTTATACAATTATATGAGTTCCATGATAATTTCGTTGATGAAACAATTTTTATCTCCAAAATGTTTCAGCACAATAGAATAGAATTGTATTTTTATAACAATGTTATATATAAAATTGACTTCGAGTGAATCATTTATTATTTCGGATAATGTTGCTAATCTATCAGAGTGGAATAGAACAAATCTACCTCTATATATATCTCTACATATATATATATATATA
>DVQP01001978.1:0-13632 GCA_018231745.1 Danaus eresimus
TATCCCGACGTTTCGGTTACTTTACAGTAGCCGTGATCACGGGCAGACGAGATTTGTCTCGTCTGAGATGGATTGATATTGATATTAGTTTCATTTAAATGGATTGTGTCAATGGATTATTTTAATTTTGCGTGAGTAGGTTGCGGTTTTTACTACATTCGTAAATATTGAATTAAATATTCGTAAATTTTGAATGAGATTAGTTAAAAGACTTAAAATATCAACAATGATAATACGCATCGACATGTCAGAAAACAAGTGTCTGTTTGTTTTTATCTAAAATATTTGAAAAAAAAAAATATGTACATTATTCGACACAAAACTTAATGCATATTCAAAATGACTGAAATAAAGTTATTGTCGATAGGAAACTTTGTATTTCACAAATGTATGGTCAGCAAGCAATATGTTTTTTTTTTGCGATATATGTATGTCTAGAATGTCTTGAAAAATTGTTTTATTACAAGTAATAAATCACTCATATATCTATATATATTTTATACATACAAATATAAAAAAAATGCTTCATCATTTCATCATACATAGATTAATAAGACCTCTGTTGTATTGATAAAATAACTGAGTTTTAGTCTTATTATAGCTTTGTTCAAAAGTTTGTTTTAAGAGTTTTCTTTTATTATTCCGAGTACAAATCTACTTATATTTTATTACTTAAGGTCCCATCGACGTTTTCATTGAAACACGAGAACTTACGTTATTGTTCTAATGTTAGAATAGGCAAGTTTTTAAATCTCACGTGGAGAAGGTTACTTAGAGTTAGTGTCTTCATACGTTATATAATATATTTCTCATACAAAGTTTTTGTTTCAGAGATTTCGGTAGATATTAATGAGACGAAACCCCTTGGCATCCAATGGATTCACCGTGCGGGTGTCGGGTCCATCGCGTTGCAGGGACAGGAGATTAAACACCTGGGACTTGCGACCCAGGACTGGATTCAAGGGGCCCCTATCTAACGCGCGTTAAACGCTTATCTCCACCGTTCGAGCCCCTTTCTCTACCTCATCAAATTTGAAAAGAACCTACCAGGGCTGCCTTCGAAGTACGTTACAATAATGAATTGATATTAGTTCTGGACAGGCCCAAGTCTTTTGGTAGGTTGTAGAGAGATTTTGCCATTATAACTCTTGCTTATGGAAACAATTTTATCATGTCATAACTTTAGAAATGCAAAGAGACCGTCTCAATATTATAATATATTACCATCCCAACAAGGACAAAGTGTTGGCCATATTACAATAAATGTGTGTTAAATTTTATAACATGTTAGGTGATATCTGTGGCTTTGTATTAAAAAGTCGATCTATATTTGTGATTTTTAATTCATAGTAAAACATGTTCCGAACAGATGAAACGTTAACATTGAAATAGGAATGTAGACATGAAAGTTGTTATAATATATCACTTACCAATGATCATAGAATGGGACACTGAGAGGCAAATGTATCAAGAAAAACGCTGTTATTATACGTATACTTATAAAGAAATTAGTTACAAAACGGTTTAGTTACGTTCGTGGTCTCGGGAAATTGAAATATCGAGTTACGTAGGATAAGGTTGTCGTTACCAGTAGCTCATCTTTGAAAGCGGTTACGTAAAGGTTATGATAATTATCTTTTCCCTATGCTTTCTTTTAAATTAAAGTGAAAAATATTTGGCAAAGATAATAAGTAGTATTTTTAGGATAATCAAGTTAAATGAAGGATATGTTAAATAAATTTATTTAATTTAAAAATTTATTAATGGATTAGCGATCTTTAAGCGACTATCAGCTGTTTGATTTAGAGTAATAAAAATTTTGGGTTTTTTATAAGTGATGCCACGCAGAAGAGGTTTGTCAATTGCGATAATTTTGGGGTATTTGTTTAGGAATGCGCGAGTACGGCGCTGTCTCAGTGGTTTGAACGTTGTAACTATCTGCACCATATCAAGTCTTATGACGTGGCTAGTGTGAGAACAGGAAACAACCACTTCTGCTTTCTTCAAAATGTTTTTGTATAACAAGTAGAAGGATATTGTTTTAACAATTTGTACAAACGGGAACCGGCTTTCACATGCGATCATAATAATGTTAACTGCATTAAATTACGACACACCTATAAACATTTGTGACAACTTATTAAGAATCATAAATTTACTTCTTAATGGCATTTCTAAAATAGGGATATGAATAATGGTACATTTTTTTAAATAGAAATTCGTACTACATATATTTTTTTAACTCGGCCTAATAGGGGCTTTCAAAACGAATTAATTTTCCACGAGTTTTCAATACCATTAATTAAATTTCTGCTCCTATTACTAAAGCCAGCGAATTCATTGCCCATACACTTTCTCACTAAATTGGTTTTCTATCACTCAAAAGCATTTTCCTAATCGTATCCATAGATAAGAGCGTAAATATTGTTTGACTGTTAAATAAAACTAATATAGATGTGATCTCGTCTGCCCGTGATCACGGTTGCTGTAAAGTAACCGAAACGTCGGGATTATGTAGTTTACAGTAATAAAAATCGCCTCGTAAATCCGAACATATATTAGTTCTATTTCAATGATAAAGCAGGAATATAACGAATAAAAAATGTCTCGACGGTCTTTAAAGGTCAGATGAGCTAATCGATTATGGCCTGTAACAACAATGTTCTGTTATTATGACAGACTGATGTCATGCTCTTCGCTATAACCTCGAGACTGGAGATCATATTAAATTCTTCAAATAGTAGCTTTTATAAAATAAAACAAAAATTTTAACCTTATTATGAGTGATGTTAAGTATTATTTAATTATTAATAAATCAGTTACTTCGTGAATTCAATTATAGTATATGTTTTTTCAATTATTCTTTGTAATGTATGTACAGAATTAGTTATAGATTCCAAAGGTTGAGAAAAACCTAATATTTTTAACAAAATAAAAAGTGAAAGGACTGAAATAAAAATATTGAATAAGATTCATGATAAATTAAATATATTTTGTGTGTTTGTGTCATGGTTTAGAAGACCACATCAAATGCTATCTGATAATAAGATTGAAATATTTTATTTGAATTCTATCCATAAACAAATTTATAATGTATCGTTGGTATAATATTTTTTCTTTCGTAGTAGTTTTTATTATGAAATTATTGAAGCTTTAAATTATTTAAAGAATACGTATTTTATGATTTTCTTAAATATAAGTTTGGTTTAAATTAACCTCTTTAAACCTTTAGCAACAATGATGTAATCAGTAATTACGTATTAAGATAGAATAGATTTGGAAAAGGAAACTTGTATAGGAATAAACGAGAGGTCTAATTATATATAGCGAATTGAAACATTTTCTTGATCCGCCCTTTTTGTGTAAGTCTGGAATTAAAAGCCTATGGACATTTCCTTTTCATTCGGGGCGATTAAATCGTCTTTGATTTCTTATTCCCTGAAATAGAATTACGATTAACGAAGGATAAGTTTAAATTGTTGTATTTAATTTTTGTCAGCGAAGGAAGATTTTGTTTAAATTAGTTTGCTAGTGTGCCAATACTAAAGGGTTAGCTTATATAGTTGTTTGTGTTTTGGGAAAAACTATTTGATATTAATTTCAAAATATTTTGTAGAAGATAAATTTTAGTTAGCCGAGAGACAAAGGAAAGAAGTCTTCGAAGTATTACAATCCCGGTTTACATATATATCAGTACAGTTTAATCACAATTTATTATTTAAAAAAAACAGGTTTCAAGAAAGGGTTTGGTCGTGAAAATAACTGGTAAGGGCTGTTTCATCACTTTAGACAACAATAAATTCCATAGAAAAGGATGTGTCTGTAATCTGACATTGAAATATTGAATGAGCCTTTCTTATTATAATGGTAGGAAATCTAAATAATACAAGTGAAAACAATCAAAAACACAAGCATCATGAACCCTATCAACGGTCTAAGTTATACTTAACATCTAGAAAGGTCGATGGAAATTTATGAAAAGGTCCTGAATTGTTATATGCAAAGTAGTTTGTAGGACAATACAACATTGGGACTCGGGATTACATTATTTGTTGAGGAGTAATGAAACGGAGGTTTATTTATTCTATAACTAGTCCTTTAACGCGTTTTCTTCCGCCTTTTGTTTGCTTGTTACTCAATGTAATTCATTTCTCTAACATTTGTTTTTAATAGTTTTAGTGGCTATGAATTGATTTTGCAAAGAGATTATGAATCATTAGAATAATAAACTTCTCAAACATATAAACTTTTATAATATACATAAGTCTCTGATATTATAAAATATATTAAACAGGCTTCAGTGATATCAAATATTAGGGACAACTTTTTGTCATGAAGAAAATCTCAGAGTTGTTTATTTTTAATGAAAACGGTCTCAAGCTGTTAATTTTCTTAAGAGCAATCGTACAATGGGCGCAATGTAATCACTTAATTTACGACACAGCTCTCAAGTAACACTGTTCGGTGAGAGGGGTCGATGTGGTTGGCACTTTATGTGTAGTTGATAAAGTACTAATCACTTTAAAACTGTATTGAAAAATACGATCTACTCAATTTGAATGACAAAAGTTTCTTGTTAGATTGGTCATTTGGTTTCATGGAGGTCTATAAATGACAGACAAACTTCTTTTCCTATTTAGATTAACATTATATTTTTATCTACAAACGCAAAAGAATCAAGATATTAATAAAAAGAATCATAGATAGTAATGGAAATTAAAATTTATGAAATTTTAATTTGAAATGTTTTATCTGTTTATCGAATACACTATAAAAAACTGTCGTAAATTCCTTTTCTTCAAAATACGAGTTTTTCAATAATCCATACCTTATAAATGCAAACGTCATGTGTTATAAAATTTTGACCTCAGAAACCTGACAGTAGGACGTAACAAGTTACATCTGAGTATTTTATAGTGTATGAAATATTTAGAGTTCCTAGGTAAAAATGTATTTAATGCAGTAATTTTGCAAACACTATTATGTATACAGCGGCCCTCATAGAAGTTTAAGGATATGAGGAATGCAGCATTTACCAAATCACATTAATTTTCAGTTTGGAGAGAAAAAGAGTTATTATTAATATTTATAAGACAGAGGATAAAAATTTATTACTTATTTTTAATAGAGAGTGTCGATATTTCCTCTTAAAGGTTATTTAAGTAGTCCTGATTTTTATTATGTAGCTTAGATGTTACGTCTTTCGAGGGGTTTAACACCAGAATGAGTTCGGTTGACAAGCATGCACTTCCGCCGTCCGTCCCCGTCCTGCCGCTCGCATATCGCGGGGGGTGTACAGATTTATCGCGATAACTGTACTAACCTCTTCGTTACTTTAAGTCATTTTGTTGGTTTGTATTTGTAACCACCACAAACACATACATTCGAACTTAAATTACCAAAAAAATATGACCATAAATACAATACTTTTTTCTTCTGAACGCAAATTTACGAGTATTTTTATATTTAAAAAAGAATGAAATAAAATTTACTTCTCAGATAGTCAGCAACATTACTCTATGTATAAACATACTTTGTGTTGTTATTGCTTTACTATAAACATTGATCGAAAACTCCGAGTTCATAAAATATCGAGCTGCCATACAATGTATTTACTGTGGATTGGATAGGTTACATAAGGTACAAAATAGGTTACATAATTTTTTTCTTTTTTTTTTCTTTAGCTTAGAAATCTTTACAACTTAATGACCTAAAAAAAAAGTAGTCTCGCTCATCTTAAAAATAAAATCTAGGAAAGTTAATTAAAAATAGAACTTTTATTCAGTTGTTCTTGATATTAATTAAGTATAAGAATATATGAAATTAATATGTTTAATAATGAAACCTTCATGATTAACGTCATGTTAATGCTATGAAATCGGACAGTATTTCGTGTTACAGCTGCACAATATGTTGAACGTAAACAGGAATTAGATTAGTTTTATCATTAGTGGAATATTCATAGTTCTGTGTACAATGAAGAGACTTTAGTAACCATTTTGTTCGATGGATTTGAAAATGAACATATGGATTACGAGATAAATGTGTTGTTAGATTTATGAAAAGCAAAATTTGTATAGTAGCTTACTCATACTGTATAGAGATCTCCTTTTTTTTTGTTCTCTAGTTTCGAATTGACTGTAGCTGTTAGTCCTATTGGCTTTTACAGCGTCGCCGGGAGGAGAGGAGAGATCTCCCTGATGATTACGAGACGTGGACAACTAGATCAGGGTTCAAAATTGGAAGGATTCTTGTAAGAGATACGATCTAACCGGGATGCTGCATAAGAGAAGAAAATTACCATGAGAAGAATGATTGTCATATCTATCATAAACAAACGAATATTTAAATTGTTTGTATTGAACATTTTTGTTGTAATTGCAAATTTTTTGATATAAAGTGTGATACAATCCTGAAACAACAGAGTGATTTACTATTATATTGAACAAGCTTTGTCATTCACATGAATCATGCGGCAGTCACGAATGTTTTCATTTATCTGTTATGGTACGTCATAGTTTCATAATTGGATTCGACAGAATCATATAATATAGTACTAACAGAGGAAATTAATTTCTCTTTGTACTGATAGAATTCTGTTTATTGTTTACAATACAAAATAATACGTTTTATAAACATACTGATATTACAAATTTCCATTATACAATAAGTTACATGGCATGTTATTTAATGTTATAAATCTTTCTTTTGTTAACTTTCAGACTGACTTTTATGTCTAAATAGATTTTCGTCGTAACTTTCATCTAAAATGAGCTACTAACTACTTAAAGTGTGAAGTGAAGGCGTCCAACGAGACTACTCTCTGGCAACACTCTAAGCTCTAATTTATCTCATTATTGCAAAGAGCTCGCTTCTATAAAACTGTACACACTGAAAATACTCTCCTATAAATAGAGTTTTCGTACTTTGTAAACTAACATTTTGTATATATTTATCCCGAGTATTGGATTCATTGTTTCTATCTGCATTAGAAAAAGTAAAGTTTTGAGTTTTTTATCAAGTTTTGAATTTTTTAACTAGAACTTTTTATGGAGTCCACGGTACCTCGAATTTACGAGAAAATGAAAGTTAAATAAATACATCGTTCTATTATATATATGAGGTAGGAGATGAAATTATCTTGCAAGAAGTATATTTACATAGTAAGATATTATAAATAGATATTAGACAGATAATATTTATGTACCTGCTTAATATCAAAGACACGCATGTTGTGCAAAGAGAGATAAAATAAATATTAATATATTATGAAAAAAGTCTATAAACTAGAATTATAATAAAAGGTGGCATTCGTACGGCTTTGGACAACTAGAACAGCTTACAATAGGCTTTTAACATTTTTATGACTACTAAAGAGAGAAATTTGTATTCTTCTCTACATTACAAGATTTCTTCTATCCTTAAATAGACATGTAAATATTATATAAGCATTCAAAAGAGATGTGTTTAATATTATGTGATTATTCCAAAGTCACAAAGAAAACTGAATAAACTATAACGAGGCATGAAGAATAACAAACGAAGACATTTCAAAAGAACTACAAGCAAAATTTTGTCGTTCAATTTGACGGCTTTCTTCAGAATTCCCTAAAAGTAATTTGTTTTAGTTATAGACTCAACGCTGTTTCAACAATTTCTCCTCAGAATAAAATGTTCCTATTAATCTAATGCTTGCGATTTAATAAGAACATATCAACATCGCAGTGAAACAATCACATAAAATGTTTCCGCTTTCAGAACCTATAATTTTTCAAAACTGAAATGCGTTCACACGTCAAATGGCGCCATCAATCATTGCGGCGACAACAGAGTAACATTCACTCTGTCGGCACAAACACCATTTGTTATTTCTAAAATGTACTGAGCCAGATACAACCCTGTGAAAAAATATACATCCTCCGCCCACGAGTGGTGCTTATTGTTGGATATTTATTAATAGTAAAGAAAATTATTATATACATTTAGTATATGTAAAACTATGATGTTCACGTAAACAATGCGATTCATCATATTATTTTAAATTTTACCCGACGATTCGGTTAGTACTTACTTCATAGCAACCGAGCTCAGGGACACGTGAGATTGAAGTGTGTGTATGTGTTGTATTATTTTATATTCTTTCAATGAAGAAAATATCTTAGTGGTGACGTATTTTGGATTTTATAAAATATATAATAATATGAATAATAAAAAAAGATTTACATATAGCATCTAATTTGAATTCGCGTGTTCAGGAATTTATAGCAAAATCAGAAATGAGTTTCATATTATGTGTAGCATTATAATGATTAAATGTTAGGCGGTACAAAGGTTCTGGGTCGTCAGGAATGTAATACAATTAATAATTATAGTTGATACACACATCAGAATATTAGTATATTATGGATTTTCAAACTACATTCTTAGCTATTTGTTGACAGTTGATATATTGTTGAATTCATTTGAAATCAGCCAGAATATGAATTTACACACACACGGACACATCTAACTTATAACACCCGTCGCTTTTGCTTCGGGGGCTAAAACTATAAGTGTTTCTCAATTAAGATCATTGTTACAAAACTATCACTAAATTTACGTAAAAAATATTGTAAGTCATGTTCATAACTTACTTCACTATAATAAACTGTTAAATTTGTCTTTGTAGTAATCATTGTATTTATACAAGTTTCCTGTATTACTAATTAGGTGAGTTCTTTTGTCGCTGGACGCTCAGTTCACTTCGTTTTAGACATTTCAATTAAAATGTTTAAACGAGGCGGCTTAAAAATATATGAGAATAAAATTTTAATTTAAAATTTTCTGTTATTTTAATTCAGTTTCAAGTTTAGTAATTGCGACCAACTGTCATTTCTCACACGAGTTGTGTGTGAAAGAATTAGTGGGGGCTTTAAAAGCGCAGTAAGATGTGTTTAGCATTCACACATAAAACATATATATATATATATACATATATATGCATTTTTATCACTATTCAATGAGGTCTAAGACTTTCCGGAGAATTCATTCAAATGAAACTAATATTTTGGAATTAACACTAATATGTTGTTTTAAAAATAATAAAATAACGGCAGTAATTCGAAAATATTAGTTTAATTTAAAATCACTGGTTATGAGGCGTGAAGTTAAAAGTGTATAAATAAATACTTTACAAAAAATGTATAACATTTATTTTATGTTCATCACAAGTTTTAACGGTCTAATATGTTTTGTGCATTATTAAATGTTAAACAAGATAATAATAACGACAATGTTTCCGGAGCCATAGAAACCGCGGTCGGTAATGAAAAAAGTTCCGAGATATTTAGATGACTCCGAAGAAGTTTTATGCAATAACAGACGAGAAAGAAATTTTATATAGTTTATGATGGAAATGCTGGTTAAAGAGATCATTGTACTTGAAGCACATTTTAGTTTTGCTACTATTTTATAAAGTCAAAATTTTACGAATTCCGTGTTCTGTGCGGGGATGTTCCTAACGCACGGTAAAAAAAAATCAATTTGTTAAAATATATGACAAAAAAAATATTAACCTTTGTTCTCAAAATCCTTTAAGAAATAGTATGAGAATAAAAAACATTTTTTAGTTCCTACACCTCTAAAATTCGAGATATCAGTGACAGATTGGCTTAGGAATTAAATATAAAGGGCAAACGGTAAAAGATCAAAGGAATTGAACACAAGAGAAACCTCAACACCCACTGGTCTGAAACAAAAAGTTAAATGAAAACAACAATTTAAAATGTGTTTTTAGTATTGTAGTGTATAAACATATTTTTCTTGTAGTATTTAGAAATGTTTCTTCCAAGATCGCAAAAGGTTTAAGTTTAAGTGCAGCTTTAATTCCACTTCTTTAAGTCCACTTTGGCTTACGACTTCATCTAATCCACTTATATTCCTGTTCCTAATTTCATGGTTAAACAGAAAACGGTGCTTTTGAAATAAAAGAAAAACTGAACATGTAAAGAATTTTAGCAATTATGTTGTTTCTCATACTTCTCAGATTTTCATGACACCACACGTAATTTGAATCACCTTTTCAGCAATATAAAGGAAAAACAATTACGCTTGATTTATAAAACCTACAAAACAGAGATATCGCGTTATCTGTCAGCAAGCGAGAATTCTTCAGCAATGTTTTATTCTTTTTTTTTCACTCTGATCTATATTCGTGGCAGCAATTAACTTCCCGTTTAAATCACCGATAGCAATAAGATGGTTTCGTAATAAATATTTGACCTAGCTTATTAATTTCAAAAATATATATATTTCTATATATTCAACGAATGATAAACAATGCTATTTTAATATAGATCCTGTGGTATTGATGATAAACATTAGGGAAATGTCTCTCGTTAGTAAGGGGTTTGAAGGGATAATAAGGGATCCAATAAACTAACGCATTTATAACACATATTTAATTCGGAGGCCTCATTACAAATGTAGAAAGGATGAGAATATATATTTTAAGGTTTCTTTCACTGTTTATTATGTTATTCTTCAATTTTACCGTCTAATCATAACTATTATCAATGATTATGAAAGAAACCCAGCAATAGAATTTCCAGACAATGCGTGCTAAGTCATATCAAAGAAGTTAAAAATGCAGGATTTTTAATTTATTCTAATGATATGGCGTTAACGATCGGTGATTTTCATATTTTTTCGTTTTTACAATATTCATTTTCTATCGTTAATTCAAAACAAATCCATCATTTGCTACTGTGAACCCTTGGAGAACCGCTGTGATGGATGAGAGCAGACCACGGGAAGTGTGATGTTATGACCTGTTTAAAAAAAAATAGTCTACTAAGACATTGTAATACGTTGCTATATTATTATAATATGTCTTAGTATAGATTTAAATAGAATAAAATAAAATAACTTAAAAAAAAGTTATACAACGCAGAATTGTCTTATTTATAATGTCATGTCAATATTTCATTTGTGTATCTTCATCGCAAAAATCTGCTTTAACACATAGTAGTTACGTGTAGTATGTGTGTGATATAACAAACCATTAAAATAAAGAGATAACAATATAATTATATCACTATATGTAGTGATTACGAATTATTTTGTCGCTTTATTGTAGCAAAGACTCAAATAAAAAATATATAATTTTAGTTTCCTATCTTAATTCCATTATTCTTTTTTTCTTCAACCGTTCTCGAGATAATAAAGAGCAAAATGACGCCCACGGATATATACAACTTATAGTAAGGATCTAAAATTGATAAAAATACACAAATGTTGTTCGTCTGTCTGTGTATACACTTTATGTCCTTATATCGATTGCTAACCTTATTCTGATACGATTACAAGTATTTAAAAAGTTTTATTAAATATATAACTTATTCATTAAAAACATAAGAAAGTGTTCGAAATGAAATTTATGTAATAAAGTTATGACTGTAATATCTCCCAACAATAATTTCTTACACTGAGTGTGAACTTAATTCGAAAAGGCTTTGTTACATGCGGTGAAAAGCGATTTACCTGAGTAATTAAGGAACAACAGACAATCATTTGAATAATATTTATTTTTAAATCGCCTTTACTTACATACGAACGATTGTTTGTACGTATTTCTTCTAATCGACTAAGTAATTGTTATATAACCAATAAATAAGACTTTAAAAATAAGTTATTTTTATAACAAATTAATTATGGCGACCAGAAAGTCTAGATTTAAAAATAAATTTGTAAATTTAATAAAAAGGTGTATAAAAATTGAACTAAGAAATACGTTAATTTAATTTTAAATAATTATTCCACTAAAATTCGCGAAAATATGAATGAAACATCAGTAGATATATATTGCCAGCATGCGGGCCTGAGGATTGCCATCGGGGGTGCTCAGCTTGGCGACGAACGTCTGCACCTCCGCGGGATGTATGAGACTCGCAAAGTCACAGACTAGCTGCAAGTCGGCTGCTGGGCGATTGCCGGTAGTTGCGCAGGTTCTTGAGGAGCCTGTGAGGCCTTAGGGGCTTGGGGTGCCTGAGGGTGTCGGTTCATTTTTGTGACGCCAGGGCTAAGCCAGGCGTTAGTTGCAGGAGCAGCAGGAGGCAGCAGGGATGGAAGTCGGCATCCGGGATTTATTGGGTTTGCGCCCAGCTCTAGCTCAGTGCGGCGCTTTGGGACATCCGAGAAAGTTTGCGGGATGACCCTGCTGGCCGCATAAGACGCAGCTAGGCAGCTCCTCCGTAGGCAAGACCCTACTGCAGTCGTATGTAGCGTTACCACCTAGGCACTTTACGCAGTGCGTAAAATACGCGGGCGTGCGTAGCAGAACCTCTGCGAATAGCCATATAATTGACGTCGGTGGCATTGCCCCGTTTCTCGGGGGCTCTACTTCCAAGCTCGACAATCGGCAAATGAATATTATATTATACATTTTCTTACCTTCCGGGGTAGGAGATAAGTGGACTAAAACTATGTTGAATTGTTTTTTGTTGGGCTTGTGCATGCGATGCATTTCCAACACAGGCAGGTTTTGGGACTGAAGGTCCTTTTTAATGGATTCAATAGGTATCTCCGCGGGGACACCCTTGATAACAACTGTAAGGTCAGGGAACGGTGGTTGGCTGGAGTGGCTGTAGAGACCTTGATCCCTACTGCCGTATTCCGGGTTGACATAAAATTTATATCTTTGTCGTTTAATAAGCTGAAAATATCTGTAATATATACCAGCGCGGGTAGTTTTATTTGAATCCGTTATTTTTCGCGTTGGTTGGTTGGGTTTTTACCGCAGCATTTGCCAATAGGAGCGGATGCAGGTGCGGACACAGGTGTGGCCCCAGGTGCGCACGTAGCTGCGCCGGCAGCTGCGGGTGACGTCACATCTTTCTTGACAGGCGGCGGCGCCTTCAGTGACTTTGCCGCCTTCCTCTTTCCCGATTTGGATACAACGGGCATGAACCCGTCGTTATCCTCCTGACCTCAGAGGTCAGCGAAGAAGTCTCCGATGACTCGTCTTCGGGGCATTCTATATCGGATGGAATGCGGCGTGATAAGCAGCCTGGTGAAGCCGGGCTGTCCGTGTTAAAAGTGGCCATCCTCACTGGCTTGCAAATGTCGGAGTACGCATGGTAGAGTTTGGGGGCATTTTCTTTGAGAAATTGTAATAGTTCCTCGAATCTTATCTGATAACTGTCACCCATGATGGACGACGGTTGAGGGGTGTCCTCTCTGCATTGGCAGGGAAGTGTATGAGCTGTTAGAAAGTACGTAAACTAGGTCCCTGCTATGAGGTAACAGGGGTGTACCTACTTCTCCATCGACTATGGATACCTGGCAGCAGAACAACGGTGACTATGCGACAGTGGCTTCTACCGTCTTCAGAGTCTGCTGATCTACGCCGTTGATTTTCGAACCACTTCTATCACTTTTAACAAAAACTTTGCCGCACTACTGCACTGTGCGGCGGTCAAACTGTCACTCTGTGTAATCTGTAATCTCGCCTCTATTTATACCAATATTGTTGTGACTTCACTTGCACAGGTGGCTACGCATACGATACGATACGATATTTGATAATTTCAACTACCTTCAACCATTAGTTATTCAAATAACAACAATTGCCCCGATACGGCCATTCTTATATAT
>DVQP01001979.1:0-13630 GCA_018231745.1 Danaus eresimus
TTATATATATATATTAGTTTATTTTCTACTAAGTCATCCTGTTTATTTCAAAATTTAAATTTTTTTATTCGAAGTATTTTCCAAGTAAGTATAAATCATTCTCGAGCAAAACGACCGCATTCAAGATTCTGCAATATCCGCAGTTTTCCATCACCCAACTAAACAACTTCATAGCTACGAATAAGCACGTCTACTATACCATTACCATTTCGAATGATCTAATTACACGCTATTGAGAGATTTTTTTGTTTTAAACAATTTATAGCAAATTTTATTATATAAATGCCTTGAGTTCATTTAATGATCTTTATTATAAATATAGCAAAGATGTTCGGTGGTGATTTCGTCATAAAGCAAAGTAAATTATTACTTTTTATTACCTTTTTATACTTAAAAGACTGTGGCCATGCTAACGAGGACTTGATCTTTGATTTAGACCTGGACTTAATATCCGAAATCATCAACATAATTGAAGATATAATTAATCTATATACTTATGAAAATTCGGATCTGAAAAGTACAAAAATGTACATGACAGATTTGCAGCTGGTTATAAGATATGAGGATGTACATCTCAATTATTCTCAACTCATAAACAAATACGGTTTATTGGATGTGCCTCCACACGAAAAAGATATTGTGCCATCTATAGTCGGCGAATCGAATGGTTATCTGTACCATAAATTGCAATACCAAGAAAATGGCTGGATTAGCCTTGAAAACAAAATTGCCTACCTCCTCGCATCTAAAGGATGCGAAGCCTGGGTAAGCAATTCACTTAAGCAGCAAATATTCAGCAATAAAGCTCAATTGTCTTCCACAAATTCCTTGCTTTGGAACTTGAGCTTGAACGACATAAGAGCTTTCAATATACCCACTGCCATTTTCCTTACTCTCTACATTTTATTTGATCTTCGCTTGCTATCCAATATAGAAGAAAGACTGTTTAATAAGATCTCTTCTAGAACGTGTGATTATGAGAAATTGGATTTCATTGTGACACTAACCTCGATTCTTTTGTGCTCTCGAATTATTACGGCTATCATTGTATCACGCGACAATATGAAATTGTCTATTGTCTTAGAAAAAAGAGCAATTAAGAATAAAATACGTGTGACTAAGGTAGTAAATGGAAATACAGAGTGTACATACTTTGTCATTATACATGATAACAATATAATGAAAACAGAATTACAAAAAGTTTTTATAAATCTGGAGGGACATTGGCCAGTTAAAAATTGTTCTAAAATGTCATACTATCTTCGAGTTAATAACAATGTTTCCATTTGTAGTTACGATATATCTGATAAAAGATGGGAATACATTAGAGGTGACCGTCTTGAGATATACAATTACTTCGTTATATTTGTGAAAACGTTAAGCATACTGGTGAAGTTTATTGTTAAACAGATATGTGAAACAATAAAAATTATGTTAAAAATAAACTATAATGATTGTTCAGCAATCGCACTTATATAAAAAAAAAATTACGGATATGTTATTCTTGAATTATGAAGCATAACAAAAAAAAACAGAAAGATAATTGCTCCACTACTATTCCCATTATTATAGTTTTATTTATTTTTTGATCTCTTTAAGATCACGACCTAGATTACAAGGTTATATTTCAGTGGAAATTGGTTGGGAAACGTTTAATTAGAGGAGTTAATTAATAGTTCGCCGAGCAGTCGCTTAAGATGGATAACTTGTGCTTACTGACAGAAATAAAAGGGGAGCCGTGGGAGGCTAAGTTTCCGAGTTAATTACTTTCTGTTTGGAAAACATGAACAGGTACTAATGTATAATAAACCAAATATTATATTTATACTAGCTAACCGGACGAACTTCGTACCACCCTATAATCAAGAAATATTTATTACCTTTTTATTTGAATGAAGTTAATTTCTTTATTAAGTGTGGCTGACCCGACAGACAATGTTCTGTCTTCTTAACTGTGACCATCGAATTCTAATTGGTATATTAATAAATCAAAATTATTCTAAAACCAAAGTGTTTATTATTCTAATTACTAATAAATTAATTCTAAGAAATGGTAAATGAGCTATGTAGGTATTTTATTATTATAACTCCGACCACAGACCAACTTCAACCGAATATTTGCAAACAGCATGTAAACTACGTTTCTTTGTTTTAATGGCAACTACGTAATATAACAGATAGTGAGACAATATTTTATTAAAAAATGAAATGTTCTAGTTTCCTGTGCAACTTTCGTAATTGTTTCGTACATAAGAACCTTCTCCTACTAATATCAAATACCACAAAAAAAGAATTAGTGAAATCAGTCCAGCCATTCACGCGTGATGCCGTGACCAAGAGAAAAAGGGATTCATTTTTATATACATATATAGAATTATATTTAAAAAACTGACATAAACTCTTCAGAAGTGAATACTTCTAGAATAATTATTTTTTATTTAGGAATATTGTTTTTTTGCTTTTTCCCTATATTATTTAAAAAAAAACGGAATTTAAACTGCTTATCGCTCTTATTAACATATTAGATAGTTATTACTGTCTTAACGATAGCCTTATGGAAACTAGTTAAAGCGCTTAGTAACTACGGCAATATCTCAAATAACCTTAAGAAGAAATTCCACTCGCCTATTGTTGAATACCACGACGAATTTAAGTAAATCCGTGAATCTATTCTTATTTCAGAATATTTTAAAGATTTTACGCGATAAAAATACAGGTACATGCATATATTCTAAAAATATACGAGATATTTGATTTTTTTTTTAATATTTCACAATAAAACACCCTCTGTTATTGCAAACTTTAACCTGCTTACTGTTTACAAAAAAAAAAACATATCTATACAGTTCATTATACGCTTGTTTGATTTATTAGTAGCCCATGTGAAGCCATTTGTGATTGTCGTTTCAAATAGTACGATGTGTACGTGTATAACCATTATTCCTCTTCAGTGTACTGTAAAATACTATGGACATTCGTTTTATTATCTTTAAAATACTTTACACAAATTTATTCTGAGTTGTAAGTATGTATATATAATGAATACCAACCCAAAGCCACCTTTTGGTTATATCATATAACGATCTACACGACGACAAGGCTCAGTTTTCACTTTAGTGGGTTGAAATTTAAATTCTCCGTCTAACGACTTCACACTATGTTGCGCAATGTCGGTTTTGTTTACTTCCTTTGTATCCGCCAACTATTCATAGCATTTATGAAGAACGCAAGTTACAAACAGTAATCATATTCCTGTTTGTAAACTCGGCGCTATAAAATTAAAACTATGAACAAGTATATTAAAATTATATTCCATTTTTATATTGTGTACTTAAATCAAATGTCCATTAATTGTTGCAGCCGAAATATAACGTTCCGATTAATGCCATTAGCAAATTCATTAGGATTAAAAAATTGTAGTTGGTAAACTTTGAAATATAAATTTATTTTTGAATTAAGCACATGGTGAAAAAGACATATATAGGATGTTATCGTGTGTTGAAAAAGACATAGCTCAGCTCGAGGTCCTTATAAGATTACTTTTGTCTGAAGATATCGTATTTATATGTTATGCCCAGTGACTAAAAATAAAACGCTGCAATTTTAATTGACATTTAACCAAGAATAAAACTAATATATTTTCAGTTTTGTCACTCACATCTCATCTGCCCTTGATCACGGTTGCTGTAAAGTAACCGAAGGTCGGAATTATGCAGTTTTAAAGTAATAAAAAATCACGTAGTAAATCCGAAAATATATTAGTTATATTTAAATGACTCGCGAAAATCTTAGATCCCTTTATGTAACCATGAGTTTTGTAGTAATGCTCTCAGAATATTGGACCGAAGTCATATTTTTAATAGATATGTTTTTATTATAAAGACTGTAATGCAACGCAAATCATATTATTTTATTTTATGTAAACAGTCCTGTTTACTGTTTAATCTCTTTTGTTTGCATAGTTTCATCATAATCAACTGTTTATTTATTACAGATGCTCCCAATGGTTTAGAGCTCATATCAAAATAGCATTATCACAATGTAACTGCTTACAATCGAAAGATTATATCAATATAGAAATTTACTTCTTCAAATAAAATTAAAATATATATTATGTAATGATACAAATGCTCAAAATCTGTAAGAATATGCAATGTTACATCAATGTCGTATTGTCCAAGTTGTTAAAAATGCTTACTGATCTGCTGCTGCCGTAAATATTTATATATCTTAGCATTATGTACTTTTAGACTTCAAGAAGTATTTCTCTTCTTACTATGACCAGTTGGTTAAATATTTTATAACATAATATAATTTTTATCCTAATAACATTTTTTGTTTAATAATTCCACAAATTTCAAAACGATTAATAAAATATTCAAATATTGTAAAAGTCATACTTTTTTTTTCTAAAAAGGCAACGCGCATATGAGGACACTCTCGTTCTCTCTACCTTGAACCTTTGGTTAGGTTCCTGTTTAATAATAATTAAGTTTAAGTTTTAACTGATTTATTAGAAATTTAAAATACTTCTCCCTACAAGCCTTTCACCCAAGGGGCCCTTCAGGCCCTTTCGTAGTGGCCCAGTTATAGCACTAGTCCACTCTCCCGATGACAAGGCCAAATCTGCTGGGCCAACAACAATTTACATTACAAACGAAATAAAGGCTTGTAATTTTGTTTTAAAGGAAATTAATAAAATAACCGTAATAACCTACAGGTTTACCCAAAGTATTTAATAATCTGATAACGTAATGATCAATTAACATCTCTGGCTAACAACAGTGAAATATATCTTATCGCAAAAAAAAAATATTATTACAGTATTTCTTAAAATAGATATTTATTATATCATTAATAGAGAGTTGGTCGTTAAAACGATTTCGGACTTGAAATTCTTATATGTAAAAAAGAAAACAAAAAAAAAATCCTAATATACTTTCATAATTAGACAAAAGTTTTAGAATTGACGTTCCATAAAGTTAAATTCCTCTTTAGAATATATTTTAATCAACTCAAATAAAAGAAGGAAAAGTTGTAAGAAAGAAATCTATTTAAAATCAAATACCTGCTGCGACAATAAAAAAAAATTGAATTTCAAATTGTATATCTACCTCAAATACCTTTTTCAAATCTACTGGAATTTACAAAACTGTTCATATGAACTCATAGGTGTCAACTAATACATCCTATCGTGATTTTGTGTCCTACACAGCTTATAAAAATGATATTACATTGTACAGTTAAATTCCTTGCCATTTTTTACATTCTATAGTATTAAAAATTATTACTTTCTTATTAAATGGATATTATAACTATAATACTATTCAAAATTTATATGTGTATGTTCATTTGGCAGCACTGACTGGAGTGGTGGTAAATGATCATAAAAATTTAAACGTCAAATGTGGTCATTATTATAGGGTTCATAATGGGTTATCAATGTTGATAATATTTGTTCTTGTTTTTGTAGAATTATTATCCCATTGAGGAATATTTCGTCGACTTCTTAGTACAAACGCAATAAACATGAGCAACATTTTTGTTAAAACCGCTTTTCATAACGCTACAAGAATACTAAGTGCTAAATCAGTATCAAACGCAGGGTCACTGCTGTCAGAACTTCAAGGAAAAATAGCCTCTAATGTAAGTTTGAAATTTGTTGTCTTGTTAAAGTCATTCACAGTAAAAACTTTTAATTTAACTTGTGGTGTAACATTGCGTTAGACGTGGAGAGGTTAGTTTTTTATTTATATAAACTTTAATTGTTTTCTTTATCTATTTATAAAACTAATAAAATTCCTGAATTTAATTACTTTAGATAGATCTGTATTACATGAAATGAAAAGTTTAATTTAAAATTTTAGCTAAAATCCATGACATCACGGTTACAATGCCTTGTGGTGATTTAACAATCAATTTTTATTTATGATTGCGTTATGTCTTATCTGGGGTCAGCGTTTTAAGGTCTTTATATTAATAGACCTTGTAATAACCAATTGTTTCAGTACGTCTCCGTTATTAAAACTAGCTTCATCTGAGATTTTAAATAATTTTTACAGCTCCTTTCCCAATCCCGAAATTTAATTACGACTGCAGCCATGAATAAGAGCCTTTTAAATGGAGATCTATGGGAAACTGATCCCGAACTGTATGATATAATTAAACAAGAGAAACAAAGACAAGCTAGCGGCTTGGAAATGATTGCCTCAGAGAACTTTACCTCCGTAGCTGTTCTTCAATGTTTGAGCTCATGTCTTCACAACAAATACTCTGAAGGAATGCCACATCAAAGGTTAGATATATAATTTATTTAAAAAATATACTGTCACATGTGAAGTATTTTATTATTCTGGAATTCCCCATATGGAGGAAATATATTGATTATTTCCTTTATCCTCTTTAAGAAAAAAACATAAAAACGACTAAAAAAACTCTTGTAATCTTTGTATCTGAAACTATGTAGTAATTAAAGTGAAGTCATATAACTGAAGTTATTTTATATATTTTTTAAATTGAGATGCTCAGAACATAACAGTTTTTTTTTTTATTTGAAGCTTAAATTTTAATTCCTGATAGTTTTGAATCAATAACTAGGTTAATTTGTTTAAGATCCTTCAATATTTTTTTTTAGATACTACGGTGGAAATGAATTCATAGATGAGGTCGAAATTCTTGCTCAACAGAGGTCTTTACAAGCTTACAAACTTAAGCCGGAAGAGTGGGGTGTGAATGTACAGCCATATTCCGGTATGTATGACATTCTAAATATTTTTTCAAATGATATCATATGCAATAATTTGTATTTTAAAGAGCAAATTATGTCAAATAAGTTTTAAATCACACCTATTCTCTCTTTTCAGGATCTCCTGCAAACTTTGCTGTATACACTGGAATAGTCGAACCTCATGGCCGCATCATGGGCCTAGACCTGCCAGATGGAGGACACCTTACACATGGTTTTTTTACAGCTACAAAGAAAATTTCCGCTACATCCATATTCTTTGAAAGCATGCCTTATAAAGTGAGTTAATACTTATGTAAATAATAAAAAATTAATTATTTATTCATACATAATTAGTTCATATGCAAAGTTGGAGTTATTGCTATAAGCAATAATTTTCAGACAATTAATATTAGGTGAAAGAGATATATTAATATGAGTTTGGGATAATGTAATAAAAAAATATATAAATTAATAAAATTTACTTTATAAGTATACATAAAAGATTAATTTGCTTAATGTCAAGCAAGTTCAAGTTAAATAATACCTTTCAACAATATTAGGTGTATATATATATATACAATACAATATTATACATATAATATTGTTCCAAAGTTAGTATGTATGTAAGATATGATATATATTTAAATTTTGCTTTTTACAGGTAGATCCAAAGAGCGGATTGATTGATTACGAACAGTTAGCTGTGAGTGTTAAATTGTTCAAGCCGCGACTAATTATTGCTGGTATGAGTTGCTATTCCCGCTGTCTCGATTACAAGAGATTTAGACAAATAGCAGATGAAAATGGAGCTATCTTGATGGCTGACATGGCTCATATATCAGGACTTGTAGCAGCTGGTAAATTATCAGATATTTAATTTTATTTTCTTTAATATGATTTAATCTCAAAGAAATCTTTTATAAATTTAAGAATATATATTTTAGATGTTAAAACAATTAAGAAATTCATCACATTTAAAAATAAATATTGCTATCAAGATATAAAAAAAATGGACTATATAAAAATAATATTTATGAAAACAATACTACATATAAATGATGCAATTATTTACGCAATGATATATATATATATGAGTATATACTACAGTCGGTTATTGTAAACAAAGACGAACTGACGTCATTTATATAATCACTATTAGTTTCACTATCAATGATTACTGGACCATGACCTCCAAACAAATTTAAAGCTATATTTTATTATTTTAATTTTAATTAATATTCTTTTTCTCTTATATATTTATTTTTATTTTACATTACTTTATGAAATAAATAATCATTCCAGGTGTTATACCCAGTCCATTTGAGTTCTGTGACATAGTAACAACAACGACTCACAAAACTTTAAGGGGACCGCGTGCTGGTGTTATTTTCTACCGGAAGGGAGTTAAGACTGTAAATACCAAGGGAGAGAAAATCATGTATGATTATGAGAGTAAAATAAATCAAGCTGTGTTCCCCGGCCTGCAAGGTGGTCCGCACAACCACGCGATCGCTGCAATTGCTACCGCCATGAAACAGGCTATGTTACCCGAGTTTGTCGAATACCAACGTCAGGTAAAAAAAAAAGAAATCTATTAATTTTTAATAAAGTTTAATTTTCCTAGAACTGATCGTGTGTTGTGATCATAAAAGTACATATTTATCAGAATTATTTTACTTATTAATTAATTAATTAATAATTATTTTATATATTGATTGTAAAAAATAAAAAAAAATTGGTATAAAGAATATAGTGGAAAGGATAAGTAATGAAAATTTTTCTGATAATACTATTATTTAAAGAGTCTCTATCACATCATAGCTTCTTATAAACTAGTATATTATACAATAAAACTCTAAAATATATTTTTAAATAGTAACAATATGTAAACTCGTGAGAAATTAGGCACATACAACTATATGGGAAACATTGAATACAAAACTAATAATTTTATTGCCCAAATCTTCTTCCATAGGTTATAAACAACGCTCAAAGGCTATGTGAAGGTCTTAAGTCCAGAGGTTACGACATAGCCACGGGCGGTACAGATTTACATTTAGCACTGGTCGATGTACGTAATAAGGGTCTGTCGGGAGCAAGAGCTGAACGTATACTGGAACTATGCAGTATAGCTTGTAATAAAAACACCGTGCCCGGAGACAAGAGTGCCCTTAATCCTAGTGGAATACGCCTTGGTATGTTTAAAAAAAAATACATACATACATGTAAATGTGTGTGTATGTATATGATTATTAAATAGTACCCTACCAAGAGTAGAAGAAATTAACACATTATATTATACTTGCTATATAAATGAAAAACTGGATAGAATGAGTTACAAAATTTTTATTTTATGTCAAAACATTTGCACTTAAACATGCCTAAACAATGTTGAAATCGTTAGTTGAATTAATTAATTAATTTTAATTGATATAAAAGATAACTGTTGCCATAATTCATTCTGCAGATCATTTTTACATGATAGAAAATCTTTTTGTTTTATACATAATTAATCACCATCCCTTACTGCTAGATAAGAAATTGTAAAATCGACTACATTTTGAAATGTATTTTATATTAAAAGAAAATATTTTATAAAAGAACAAATAATGTTTAATAAGGGTGAATAGTTTTTGCCATTAATACGATTGTTTGTCTTTATCTCTTAACATTACCTTTCTTACAGAATATAGATCTTATGACATTAAAGCCCAGTGGCCTAATATTTCTTAGCTATTTTTATTTAAATATCTTCAAGGCTAAAGTGAACATGCTGTTTCTAAAAGGGCTTGTTTACCACCTATGGCTTTATTTCCATTTACCAACAGATGTAATGACAATGAAGAACTATTTAGTTGCAATTTTAAATATATATTCTTGTTTCAGGCACACCGGCACTGACTACTAGAGGTTTGAAAGAATCTGACATTGATAAGGTTGTTGATTACATCGACAAAGCACTCTCATTGGCTCAAGAAATAACTAAATCCTCTGGACCAAAACTTGTTGATTTCAACAAATTCATCGAAGAGAATGCTGATATTAAAGCAAAAATTAACAACATCAAGGAAGAAGTAGAAAAATACAGCCAGTCATTCCCTCTGCCCGGTCTTGAAAGATTTTGATAAATAATATTCACATACATTGGTCAATCCAATATGCTGCTAATTAAAATCATATGTTCCTTGCCGAGAAGCTCATTAGTAATTAACTGTTATATAAACAAAGTAAAGTTTATTAGTTTTAAGGCAATACTTCAGTATCTGTGTGACATTATGCACTAAATAATTTGCATTTAAAGCAATATTCCATTTTGATATTACACTTGACATTATTATGTTAAGATAATGACATATACAATGTTTACAAAATGTATCCAAATCTATTATATTATTAATAAAGATAAGAATTGAGTACACTCGTCTTGACTTATTTAATTAATAATTCGTTATCTTTAGCTTTTAAAACAGATGTAGTTATGTTAGGTATTACTAAAAGTGAAAGATTTTTTTTGTATCCAGTTAATAGCGATTAAAATTAATACAGTTTGGTAACAAAACAATATTTTTTTAACAATGTAGGTTTAAGAAATCGATATTAAAATGTCTTTATGAGAAAGACGGAGTTGCTACTGAAACTGTCACTAAAGCAATAAATTTAAACAATTTACTTCTTTCCTTTAATTCGTTTTTTCTGATTAAGCAACCCAAGATCACTTTAGATGATATGATGGAAAGTTAAAATGAGAAATGTCATTGTTATTTATCGTTATTTAAACAATTATTACCATCTAATTACAAAATAAACGAGGAACTTCCCTAAGGAAAATAAACAAACCTATCTGTATGATGATTAATTAATTATTGAAACAGCAATCGTTACAAAGGAACATGAAAAACTTCGGTTATAAAAGGAGAAGATATAGATTTAAGATATCAATTTTAATAATATGTACACTATCTTAAAAACATTTATTAAATAGTCAAACTAAATGAAAACTATGTACCTATTCTTCCAAAAGTTTGAACAGATAGGTATTTTTAAAGAAACATATTTTGTTTCTGAATGCATTTAGTGGCTGTCTCACATGTTCTCTTGTTTAATAAGAAATAATAATAACAATGACTTCGAAACGCTGGAGAAAGGCTACTATCCAATATTCTGCTAAAGATGCAGTAACTCACTAACGGTTTCATCATGCTTATTATAAGGTTCAAAATTAGTTTGGGTATAATTTGCAACCTTGGCAAAACGGTTGGACAGTTTGTAACGGATTCCTGGAAACTACCACGACCATTTAAATTTTTCATCAATTTTTTTTGATTTAAGATGGTTGTTTATAGTTCAAGTCGTAAGTGCAGGGAATTAGGGTTCTCTTTCTTTTTTTTTTGCTTAAGGCCCGAGTTATTACAGAGAACATTTATCTCAAATCTTCACCAGATTCAAATGAAGACAGAACCTGTGACCCCGATATAAAAAAAAAACATGGAGATAAATATCGGCCAAGTTGACATAGAAGAAGGCATGAGACTGCAGTAGTGGTTGGACGACGATAATGAAGAAACTATTTAGAATGATATTACGTTGTTGCTTAAACAATATTAGTTCTATTTAGAACTTGACTAATTTTTAAAAAATAAGTTAAGAAATACTTAATTTATTTACTTTTATTATTATAGCTATTATATAAATTCCATTAGACTCAAACTATAATAAACATATTTTCCTTAACCGTTCTTTAGGTGCTCGCGCAGATATAGATAGATATATGGACACGTTAGTAAAAAAGTATAATGTAATATTTGATTTCAAAGAATATTTCTGACAATTCATTTATCAAAAACTTAATAACATTATTCTGCGTGTTTTTTACAGGACTATACTTATATATATATCGACTTTAGATTATTCTCTAACAGCTCTTAAAATTATTCAAAATATAAAGAAAATAAAGTTGGAAAAAACTTAATTCTCAACAATAATGATAATAAATATTATATATAGCAAAAAAGCGTGTTTTAGTAATACAGCTGAATACATCAAATTTCTAAGTGGTTCACCTACTAAGATGCCTAGACTACTTGCTCCATTACTATAATTGCAAAAAAAACGACGTTAAATGCGACGTTGAGGACTTTGCCGGCTATTCCCAGAATAAGTATGTGCCACTTGCTGTAAAAGTCCTACCGTCATATTCAAGAGCTATAGTGTTTTTAAACGATAAAGGTAGAAATAAAATTAGTCATGTAATAATTTTATCTGAGCATTACCAATGTAATCATATTTGAAATGCTCAGAATAATGTAATAGTTTGTTCATGGTTCGTGGATGTACAATTTTCGTCGTAATTAAGATTACCAATTCAGTTTATAAGTGAGCTATGTGTGAGAAGATCACCTCCAAAAATGTTACTAGCGTAAAACTGCAAATTTCCATTAAGAAACGAAAGATAGAGAAGAAAGTACGAAACAAATAAAAAATATTTGACTAAATAAAATGAGACAATAAATTGTATATTATTACATAGTATACAAAAATTCATTTAACAGTCATATACTCCTTTCATACACATTCAGTCATTTACTAATAAACAACTAATACCTATAATATTAAAGTCCATATCAAAATAATTCTTAACAAAAAGAATGAATGAATCTACTTAATATAGGTTGATTTTATCTGTGACCAATGACCCACTAAATTGAGTACGGATAATCTGTATCCATTCAATCGTCGTTCAGTGCCATTCACAATTTATTATTTTCATTGAAATTGTGTTGTTTTTGTGCAAAAATTAAAAATAAAAATAAGTGCAGATAAAAAGTAGTCTTGTCCTATAAAACACGTATTTCACCTTTGCCACTAAATAATAGATAAACGAAAGATCGTAAATGAGACGAAATAAATGACAACCTTGCGTAAACTACAACGTATGTGTATTTTTACTGAATTGAACATATAGTACATTTTTACAAAAATATTGTCTGCGATTACATTATTTAAGAATAAAATTGACACAAATTACATGGATAACAATAAAGATTAAAGTTTGGACGGTATTATGTATACATTTGCGTGGGGTAAAGAACACCTGAATATCAGGGGACTTTTACTAAAAGTATGTTCACCACGACTGGGATGGTAGCAGCACCTCAACAGGCGACAGGTCAAGTCGCACAAAATGGAAGCACTACCCTGCCGCGGTCTTACCACCAAAGAGCAGGTATATCTTACTCTAACATTTCAAGAAGGGCTTAAACATTAGCAAATTTCTATATAATCGATACGAAAATTCTGCTAAGTATGTTTAATATTCTATAGTTTTAAGTAACAATGAATTAAAGCATTTTAAAAGAGTCATAATAACACAACACCACATCATTTCTAATACTTTGTAAACCGTAAAAGTTGTGAATATTCTTGAAATTGCTTATATATAAATAGTTTATTGAAGAAAAGTCACAAAGAATACACTAATAATAATGAAAAAGCAGAATATTATTTTCAAGTAAATTCATACATTTGTCAATTCTTCTAGGCAGACCACCGGCAGCTCCAAAATCATATGACTATTTGTTAAAAGTATTGCTTGTGGGTGACTCAGATGTAGGGAAGCAAGAAATATTACAAGATTTAGAAGATGGCTCTGCTGATTCCCCTTTTTGTAGTGGAAGTGGTAAGTTATCAAATATTTTTTTATCTCATATATAACTTATACATAATAATCTCTAATGCTTTTGCTCTTATTGTATGTATTACAGATAAAAATACTTGCATATTATATAGTATGAATACATTTTGATAATTTTACTGGCAACAAACAAAATAAACTGCATTTATTTAGACTGAAAAAAAATGATTCTAACTGAATCTTTACAGTTTTGTCTATATTTGGTACTAAAT
>DVQP01001980.1:0-13629 GCA_018231745.1 Danaus eresimus
TATATATATATATAAATATATACGGAACTTTAAGTATAGATATATGAATGATCGTTAATTTTTGGGCTCCCCGCTGTGCTTCAAGGGAGACCAGAAAATGAACTCATGCGAGTAGTATGGTGGCATTACAGTCATCTAAAGGGTATCTGAGTTTATAATGCACACAAAAATTGTTGAATAGTATACATTGAACACAAATTAACTTTATTGATTACATTAACATAGAAATATACAAAGGTTATATGTGAAAAAAATCAATAGATAAGTCTCGAATACTTAAACGTTAATGCGAACTAATAAACTGATTATTTAATGTTAATAAACTATTTTATTGGCTGTAAATTTTATATCTTCTTATTGTAATATTTTATAAGAACTTGGTGAGTTACGTTCGGGAGTTATTGTTTTATAATCGAACAAACAAAAGACCTTTTCACGTTTGATTACAATTTTCATTACGTTTTGAGGACGTTAAGCGGTGTATACATATAAGTCGTGGTGGCCTGAAGGTTAAAGGCCCGCCTCTCATGCATGAGGGTGCGGGTTCGAAACCTGGCAAGTACCAATGTGATTTTTCCGAATCTTTCTAGGAGTATTTAGACACCACTAACAGATAGTGAAGGAAAACATCGTGTGGAAACCTAGACTTGTGATATCAAATTATAAGTTTGATATCGCCAACTCGTCTAGAGTAAGCGTGGTGATTAATGCTCAAACCTTCTCCATGTGAGAAGAGGTCTTTGCTCATCAGTGGGCTCTGATAGGCTGATGATGATCATGATAAATATATATATATATAAGTTCATACGTAGCATACGAAGTAAAAGTTAGTCATAAAATCATCTAGAAGAGACAAACGGTCTTCGCTATTAATAATGATAATCGTATTTAACGATGTATTAAATTGAAATTTTATATTTTAAATATGGCTGTACTGACGTATTTAGTAACGGATGTATAAATTGTTTCGTAATAGCCGGAGTTTAATTAATTTTCTAAGAAACAACTATCTTTATTTCCATCTTATTACTTTATTCCATTATATATATTGAATTAATATAATATATTGCAGATATTTTTTCCTTCATGGCATTATAAAAAGCAAGATATTATAAATCACAATGGCGGAGTCATATTTCGGCGCGAAAATCCTTTGACGACAAATGTATTGGAAATAATTCGCGTTTGGATAACGAAAATACGATTTATGTAATTAGGACCATATCGAATATTGTATACGAAGTTTTGGATCACGCCATATTTAAAATGTGTATTTACAAAGAAAATTTAAATTTGTATTATATTATCTAAATATATTATTATATATATGTTAATATACAAAATATTCTATAATTGCTTTTAGTTTGATGGGTATACTAAGTTAAGTAGTTTTATGATGACCAACAAACGCACACTATTTAAATACACAAACAAAAACGTTAGTAAAGAAAGAAAATTACGTGACTATAAAATTTTTAAAAAAAATCCATCTTCACCAATAAATTGATCATTAATTTGATTTGACGTACATTGACAGTTTACTGTCAAAAAAATTTGAACCGAAAATATTTTGATACGTAACAAGCAATGGATGTTACAGTGTATGTATTATCATATATCAGTATTTATTACTATATAATACAATACCATTTTTACATCTATATGAAATATATGTATGTATGTATGCATGTTATAACCGAGACTTAGATTTCCATAGAAAATGTCACAAAAAAAGCATCGTAACAAATTTTTATCATAACTATCATTTTCTACTTAAATAAATACTATTTTCTTTACTAACTCAGTTTAAGTAAATTATTATAATAAGAGGCGTCAAATTTTTTAGCCCCCAAGGTTTGCTAAACCAGGTAGCCTATGAATAAATGGTCGGCTACCTGGCTTATACACGGACAGACGAAAAAAATGTATTCTATTATATATAGTATTTTAAAGATATAATAATCAGTAGAATGGCATGTGTTATAAGACATGATAGAAAAAAAAAATTAAAATAAATAAATAAGTAAATCGATTAGCAAATAAGATATTTTTTACCTACCAAGACATTTTAAACTTTCGCTTTGTTAAATAGTTTTCATTGTTTAAGTGTGATTAAAACGAAAATAAATTTCAATTCAAAGTATGCAATTGTTTCAATTTCTTGCGTTTGGTTAATAAACTAACTATGAAACTGACGGTTAGATTAAAAACATGTAGTAAAGTTGGATATCACACACAAACATACATACATATATATCTGTCATAAATTACTCTTTGTCCAAAACAAAGCTAACAAGGATTTCTTCGAACACAATCTAATATATAAATAAAATTTCGTTACTTATTGATCTGTGAACACAACCCAAGCACCGTTTAGTTATGGTCTACTGTGTTAGGGGGAGCCTGCTTTAGAGGCTTCAAAAAATCGATTTTTTTTTTGCATAAACGTCTTCCCAAACTATCCAAGAATGTGCCCATAAAATTTCAAAAGCAAATTCAAATTATTTTCGGAGTTACAGAAGATGACACAGTTAAATTTAACCACAATAACAAAAATGTATGCAATGGATACAATTATTTATTATAAATATTATATACACATTATTTGAAAATGATTAACGGTTTAATTATTTCTTTGGGTTAGACCCAAATTTTCATTTATCCCCGATATATTTTTTCTTGAACTAAATAAAGCTATGTACATATATTATTTTTTGTAACCAAAAAATATAAAGCACACTTCGCTTTAACTACCATTGTAGTCACAGTCGGTTGAACGCACATAATATATTAATATAACCAACAAATTAACTTTTTAAAATGTTAATTTGGATTAAGTGGAGGCATAGCTCTAGAGGCACAACTGTGGATTGGTGACCGATTTTCGTGTGTCTTTGAAATCACATTTCTTATATGGTCCTTGGAATAAGACTAATACATTTAGTACCGCGGTGTGATAATTATATTCCATAAGACACAAGCCGAATAAAAACGATGAGACTGTCAGTCTTTAAGTAGAACATAAAATCTACTACCAAGCCATGAATATAAAAAAATGGACTAGGGGTATAATGAAGTTCAGTCTAGATTAGTCCAGACTAAACTAGGCCAGACTAGTCTAGACTAAACGATGACAATAATTAAGAAACGGCTTCAAGCGTTACTGAATTTAAAAATTAGGTTTCTGCCAGATGATTTAAGATACAAAGTAAATTAAGAATAATTTTTAATTCAAATAATTTTATGAGTTCATTCATTTCTGAGTTATTCAGTTGCAAACAAACAAACAAATTCATAATAAGTGCCGTATCCGATGCATTTCATGAACAAGTTAAAAAAACCAAAACGTGTCCTTCCAACCGCTGTTTAAACAAATTTTCGCTTTTATAATAAAACTTTTAACGCGCACTTAACAACAAATTTCCTACAATAAGTCGTAAAAATAATCACCCATTGTACAAAGCTGCTCCGGGCATATCAGCCATTGCCGATCTAAGACACTGGAAGCGACATTAATTGTATTTTATTAAAGAAATCAAAAATAATTATATACATGTAAACCCTATAAATAAAAGAGCTATAATTTGAATATGATATTATTATTTTTTTCTGTTATAAATTTTAATATAGTTTTAGTTTGTAATTTTATAGCACGTCCAGTTTTTAGTATCTACGTCCGTGATCACGGTATGTTTGAAACAATAAGTCGTATATAATACAGAGGGCTAACGGACTTTCACCGATCTTACGATCTCATTGAAGAAGCTTTTACTGATACCATGAGTTACTTGTAAAACAAGCATCACAAAAAACACACTACAGCAATCTTTTGCCAAAATTTTCTTCAGCTTTCTTTACGCATGACACGTATTTGTATTGAAGAAACGATATTAGTATCATAAATTAACTATTTTATTTAATTATATTTGGTTGCATAGTAACCACTTTACAAACGGGAATTATCATAAGACAGTCTGTCTGTACATTACAGTTAGGTCTTAAATAAATAATACATTATGCTAGAACAAGACGAACGTAGATATGCAATGTTTTAAACGTAAATTAATACAATGTATAAAATTAATATTAAAATACGTGTATAATAATAATTATGTCAATGTTAAATTATCTGTCACATAATAAATGTCAAGTGGTCAGAGCTCCCAGCAATATCATACAACACAAAAAACTAATGAAAGCCTACATCTTCAGTAGACAGAGCAAATCGACTTCCGATTAGAAAAACTATCGGATATATGCTGTTTAAAAACAATACTTCAGACTATTTCAGACCTATTGCCGATAGAGATAGGGTTCACGTATTTTTTTTGGGTGAACAAAAGTAGAGTTGTCAAAAAGAAATCACATACGTGTGCAATGAATCTGTGCAGTTTCGATTTTTTTTTTTGCGGAATTGTGAATCGGCGCTAGTAATCAAGTTCAGAGTGATTTCGGTGGAGCATAACTGTTGATTGATTTTGAATGAATCATTGTTTAAGTGAACGAATGAATGTACGGATCTCAAACTACTTGATATAATCTATTATAAAATAAAACTATTTATCTTCAAGAAGGTCTTATAACGTGCTAAATAATAACAATGTCTCATGATCTGTTAACAAATGTGACATACATCAAATATAATTTACAAAATTCTGGTTAAAAATTTTGGGACATTCACACATGAAATGGTGGCAAAATTCTGCAACTGTATACAAGATACATATAAACAGAACAATAGCGAGGATCTGGATCAGTTTGGGGAACGTAATTACACGGATTTGTATGTGATCGGTAAAATTTGGATTGACGCGCTGAAAATATGTCTGACAGGCGCTGACATCAACATTTTTCCTGTAGTAGAAGCTGCGAAGCCTGATGCCGGACCACCAAAGAAACCGCCGCCAATGAAGCTATCCGAACTCTCCATATATAAAAACCCGTACAACGATTACAAGGACTATCTAGAAGAAAAGGAGAAAAATCCCAACAGAAAGGTTAAACTACTGCATAGATCATTACTGCCGCACGTGAAAAACTTGAAGCAGGAGGTGAAGAAAGGTGGGTGCAGAGCGACATGCTTTATTAAGTCAAATTACAACAAGGCGTTTGACACTGCTAAAGAAATAAAAAATAATATCAAGAAAACCATGCGGGAGCCTGATAACTTAACCATCAGACAGGGCGTGGTAGCTGGCGGTGGGATGTTGGGTTACATGCTCGGCGGCGGCGGTGGGATCACCAGGCGACTTCTTTACACCAGCGCTGGGCTTTTGACCACTGGAGCGTTATGCTTCCCGAAGGAAACAGACAATATCTTCAGGAACGTTATTTACGTCACGGGGAAATCGCTCATTGACATTTACAACAAGTGGTGCAATAAGGACTTCAATCTGAGAGAGAGATTAGCCTGTAGAGATGAATTCCCACCGACGCCGCCTAACAGACCGCCAATGAAATGTCCGCCACAGAAATAAATTACGGAGAATGATCTAGAAGATAACGAAGCAAACAGCGCTATGAAACCATTACACATTTTATGAATCATGCGTTTCGTTATTTATAATATGAAAGTTTAAATTTTTTTATTAATAGAGGCAACGAAACATAGCAACGGTTTATAAAACTATTTGTTATTTCGTTCATTTCTCTAGAAGCTAGAAGTAGGTGACACAGTAAATTTATAGAAGAATGAAAGAACGAGAGAATGAATGAATGAATGTTATTAAGTTCATTGAACTCTTTGGAGCAATACAATTTTTAGTAATTTATGACTAAAAAATATTAAGTAGGCCTAGTTTTGCTGGATGCGAGTTTTCGGAAGCTTGATCGCTGTTCGTCTCTGATATCGAAATCATCATTGAAAGATAAATAGTATGATGAGGCAAACCAGACCCATGAGGCCTTCAAAACACCCTGATATTATACCAACGTAATACATATATTGCGCGTAGAATAAGCATCCTTTAGCGCGTAGGATGAGCTCTTTTTACGAAGATACATGTTGTTTCTTATGTATAATTTAAAACAATTTTTCTTTACATATATAATGGAACAGTCCCATTATTTACGCGTGTTTTTTTAATTATTTACTTTATCATCAATATGTATACAAAATTATATATATATACTACCTACCACCATTCCATAATTTTATCCTGGTAGTATCAAGGGCTGTATGATTAATAATTTTAATGTAAATGAAGAATCAGGAAGGTAATGAGAAAGTCCTTTCATGTCTGTAATGATATAGATTTAAATAGCTGTCCCAAACAAAACATGTCGTAGGATATGATATACATATTACAAATGAGCAATTTGTTTGTCAGTACTTTATGGATGTTGGCGGAAACCTTACAGTAGCAACGGGTTATAATTCGTTCTGAAATCCCATGCTGCTATAATATTGTTAGGGCAGCAGCAGTTAGCAGGTGCATTTTGAATGAAGTCTCGTAACACGAGAAGTCACCAATCAATATATTACTTTCCTTGCAGAATTGACGAAAGAGCAGACGAAGTCGCAGGCAATAACATGTCTGTCACAACACCAATGATTGTAGGACATCTGTAGCGGAATAAAGTACCGTCACTTTATCAAATATCCGCTTAATGTGTACAACGGTCCCATAAACCCGGCCAGGGACCACTCCTAGATAAATCCGGACCATTTACGTTGTACTAAGCTCATAAAAATACTCGCTTATCACCAGATTAAGACGTATGATAGCACTGTGACGTCATTATATAGTTATCAGCCGACCCTGCCCATATATCAAATAGGACTTTATTCATATGATCATAAAGTTGATATCAGAACGATAACTTTTCACCCAATTCGACGTTTATTGCAGTCCAGTTTTATATGGTAGCCGCGCGAGTTTTTAATTTACAATTCCTATTTTGCGTATATCTTAATATATGTCTAATGGATTTTGAACCTTATTACGTTGGTATAGGAGTGGAAGTGACACGGTGGGCTCGATAAATAAATGACTCAAAGCGAGTTCTCACTTGGTAGTTATTTAAAATTCATTGTTACAATGTTCCTTGTAAGTTTTTAATATCTGCAGGCTAGGTCGCGGTTAATGTAGGTCTGCTTGTAATTCACAAAACACGTTCAAGACCTTACTCATCGCTTTTCACGTGCACCGTCCGTTAGTATGAAAATCATATTGAATACAAACTGTCAGTTTGTTAGTTATAATTATTGTGAAGAGACTCTATTTCCTGTTACTGCCATCGTATTTTAAGCCGATATTAATCTGTCTAAGCTAATGATACCTTTATACTGTCAGTACGGCGTTTTCGTGTAACAAACACCATTTATATTTGGTCAATCACACTGTTTTTACTAAAAATAATATTATAATATGTTTTTCATCAGTTTTAAGTCATTATATAAGACTAACAGCGTCATTTTTTATTTATGCTAAGCTCACCTTTCTTGAATGGTTTCTTCTCGATATTGAATGATGTTATTTATTAATTAATAAACATAATATAGTATATAGCTGACGTTATTACGGAAACGGAAGGAATTTGAAGAAATTATATGAAAATAGGTCCCATACTAATGTCATTGATATATCTTGTATGAGACCAGCAGTGAGTCTTCACCAGCAGTGAGTCCAGTCGGCAGTATAATGAAAGTCATCTACTTTTATATAAGTATTTAAATATTTATGTAGGTTATATTAATCAATTTAAACACTGCAAGATATTTTTATACGGATATTATATATTTTTAATTATCTATCACATTACTTACAAAAATCTTTTTATTATTATAGAAGTGTTATGTCATCACTTGTGCTTGTAATACAGATCTTACTCGGGGTAAATGTTATTTAGAAAGTAAGAAATTATTAAGTTTGCAACTAAAATACCATTATCATGATTTATATGAGACTTAATATCTACATGTTAAAGAGGAAATATGTCATGACTCACAAGAGACCGTAAGAGGTAACTTAAAATGACGTGAGTAAGGAAAATTTTACTAACAAATATGTATATTTAAAATGTGATCCATAAACTGAAAACTAATTATAGACTAACTCAAAAAGATGTCTAATAAGAATTTTCCTAAATTATTGTCATTTACATCTCATTATATAGACGACCTCATGAATATGAAACCTTCATAAAGCGTCGTACACATGGAGAACGAATCGCGCTTGACGATATTGGCGATGTCACATTTCAGTACTGTAATTAAAGGTTCATTAAAACCTGGAAGGAATTTAAATTTATTTAATGTCATCATAACATCGGCTCGCTCGGTTTTTATGATCGCACATAAAGTCATAACAAAGTCACACTGGTTTATTTAGCTGGCAATTAATATTGATTTTGTATCATATAATTTAACTAACAGTTAGCGTACTAACTAGTGAAATATTCGCGTTACGTCAACGTCGGGATTGACGCTGAGTTATTTTTTAATCGCAACTAATCATATTTATTGTTGTACAAAATGTTTGCATGATATAAAATGTCTGCCCGTACAACGCATGCGCGGTACGGTAATCTATGTCTTCTGGTTGGAGTCAATTTATTTTTTACTACATGCAATAAAAAATTACACGCATTTGCCTCAATTAGTCAATACCAAGTAATTACGATGGTGTCAGAGGTCAAAATAAATAAATGAAATAACAATAGCGGCGGCGTACTAGGGATTTAATACGTCTTCGCTCGCAAACACGTTTTATTATCTGTGGTTTTTATGAGCTATGAATTGAATCATTCATTCATTCGTCCAATCAGAGTTTAGGAATTTTCATTCCTTTGGTTGGATATTAATAAAAAAAAAATATTGAATTGCCAGTTTAATTGAAACGTATTGCATGTACAAAAATTTATAGAAGCTTGTATATATACAAATGTACGAACATAAATAAGACATTTATGTTATATTTTTACGCCATTCATTATACGCCGTTTTAGATATCTCTAAATGTCATTAGCAATATAAATGGGTTTCGCGCCATAACGAACGAGTGTTGCCACAATGGGAAATCATAAATCAGCTGTCACTTTGACAGTTGCTGAAAGGAGGTTCGTCAATGCATGGATGCAGAACTTTCGAAGCGTCTCGCGAGGTCTTTTTTTCGTACCGCCTTTGATTAATTGTAAAAAAAAAAAGGTTTTTAAAGCGTTCGAGATTGCTCGATATTATTGTGCTCTGACTGTTGATTGGGTGATATTTCGATGCTTTATCCGTTTTGGTGATGTATTTGAATGTTCCTTTATTATGATCGTACCGTTCCATTTAAACAATTATATCAAATTGTTTAAATTTCTTGGAATAAATTTGGATGAGATTCACAAATGCATCGATGTTTCGTAACCCTGTTTGACAGGTGTTGAAGACGGTTTGAACTTTTTTTTTTTTCAAATCGTAACAGCGACTCGGTATATGTCTGTTCTGCCGGGATAACAAAAAAAAATCACCGTTAATTAAGTCTGAAAGGCAGTTAAAGAATTGATTCTCTTGAAGCTTAGATATTAATGTTAAGGTTTAAAACGTACTAGCCAATTGAGAAGGCTTTATACAATTTGTGTTGTTGGCATATTTTCGTTACTGGTGATGTGTCCGACTTCTTAGAAGTCCATTCACAGACAAAAGGCTATAAAAGCGCTTTCACACAGCCGTCCGATGGTAGCAATGCTTTGCTTTATGGTTTACTTAATATCTACAAGTAATGCACGCGGTTTTACTCGTTTATATTTAATATCGTTTCTATACCTGTATTTGTTTGATATATATTTATTCAATCAATTAATAAAGTACCAATACTTATTATACATATTTATATAGGATATAAATTATATGACATAAAAAAAGGACGAAATAATCAATAACCATTGACGGTTTAACATAAAAAAATATTAAAATTCTTAAATAAAATCATCAATGTATGCAACATAAAGATATAAAGTGAAATCTAAAAATAGAATACATTCCAGCCGAGAACCTGTTGTAGTAAATACACTAAAATTTATTGTTAACTATACAACGACGATTTAATTAAACTAATTGTTTGTATCGTTTTATTGAGCAAGCAGTGTATTTTGTTCAAGCAATATTGTAATAGGTTTTTGTAGCTTTAAAGGCGTGGTATGAAGAGGTTTAACCTTCACGAATTGTAAATCTGTGCTTCAAAAGCGTGAAAACTGTCCTTGGGGTTCGTTAATAATATTATTATATATTAACATCATGAATAACAAATTTATATGCAATAAAATTATTATCATTAACATAAAACGAATTAAAATATAGAATAAATATATACGGAACCTAATTATAAATTGCGAATATGTCTTGGTCTTTACAGAGGTTATAGTTGTTTAATATAATGAAGAACACACGAAGAAGGATGTCTGATATTTATAATGGCTATAAATGATGGCGAAATTTGAATACATAAAATTAAAAAAAAAAAACTAAATAAATCACCCTGTACATAACATTATTTGAACATCTGTATACATGTGAAGTATAATTAAGCCAAAATATATATTTAACACAATGCGCCGTCCGTCCGTCATCAATCAATAAGATAGAATTGTTATGGCTTTAATTATTTGTAACTTAATTATCGGTTTTTGGGGATCAATTGGTAAATAATATAGTCGTGCTTGTAATTCCTTCTCATTATTATATACTATTAATATATGTCTAAAGCATGTGAATTATGGATTCAATATTTCCTGAAGCAGTATGATCTGTTTAATAAAGTATTTGCTTTGTTATAAAATCAGTTATCAGCAGTTGAAGACAAATTAATGGACAATTTTATTTGGGAGAAGATACGAAGTCTATTTTTCTTATGAGAATATAAAGCATATTTCTTTGTAATGGACCATTAATATATATATATATGTGTATATTAATTTATCAACTCAAAAATATTATTAATAGTATAGCAAAACGTCTTAATCGAAATAAGCTGAAAAGCTAATATTGGTTATATTCGCGTTTGGTGTCTTAGAAGCGAGCATTAGCCGGCTATCTCATCAGATACCATAATATAGCCGGCTTAGCCTATAAAGCCAGCCTTTCAAAGGCTATAGTTTATTCATGCGTGTATGCTTACAAAATGGGGAATAAAGGTGTCTATGAATGTCACAACTCAGAGATAAGACAAATATCTCAAAGGTTTTGAGGTAATTAATTATATAGCATTTCAGTAATACAGATAACAACCAAAAATAACACATTAATATGATTTATTACAATGTACTTTTAATATTGACAATAAATTCAGAAAAAAATAATACTATTAAAAATATTATCCAAATATATATATATTAATAGATAAAACCTTAATTAAACTGCAAACCGATTTAACTCCTCCTATATTTAATTATTACTAACATAAGCATGGTTAAATAAAACTTACTAAGTATGTATATGTATATATATATATAGATAATTATATACTCACAGCACATATATAGTATATAATTAGTTTGTTATGTAAACGAGTTTATATTGAATGGAAATCTTTAGTGACTATTTGGAATGCGGCGAGTTGTTAGCGCACCGCCATCAAACACTTTTGTGTGAAAATTCCTGGAATTATTTGGAATTATGTGCTTACTATATAATAAAGTAAGTCCCATTAACGTCCTAGCTCGTTTAGTTTGTTATTCGGAATCAAAACCTTAATATAACTTATACTTTTCAATGCAAACAAACAGACAATACAGATGTACGCACGATAATCATTCGGGAGATATAATTTTTAAATTATAAGTGGTTTGTATTTTTATGTATAGTACAAAGTTCTTACAAACCAAGTTTCTGAATTATAATTTGAACGAAGGAATTACACATAAATATAGTATTGTACAGTTATAAACTAACATTGGTTTGTCGTAAACATTACAATAAATCGTTAAGATGATGATATCAATGTTTATAATTTATATGACAGTCCATTCACATCCGAAAGTATAAACGAGTCGTCCGAAATTTTAAAGTCCAATAAAAATGTTATGAATCGTAGTAACTCATAAACTGCTCGTGTGTTGTTAAATAAAAACGTTACGATGGTACGGTTAGTTAAAAAGTATTGCAATTGATGTTATAAACCGACTTTGAAGAGGAAGTATTACGATATTTGTCTTTCTTGACAAGCTGAATGAAAAGCGTTCAAGGATTTTTATATGTGTTCCTAAATTTTATTTCATATTCATATGCCGTGGCTCGGTGATGTGCTGTCACAAGTATTTACAGCTGGTTCAAATCGAGGTTAAAAATCTGTTTATTTTGGATTCTTTTGAAAATACTCATGGAGAAAGTTCCAAAAGAATTGAATGATGTCTAATAGAAATGAAGGTTCACTGGTTTCCCAACGACAGCTATGGACATATGTACATATACATATATATATATAATGGTTTTTTTTATTTCTAGCTTTTCTTTTTTTTAATATTAAATTTTCTAGCAAACAAAGCTAACCATGAGAATGAAAAGACCATAACTGATGAAGCTATTGATGGAATGTAATTTTTTTTTAAATCTAATTCCGAGCTAATTATGTCTTGAATTTTTTTCAAAAAACAGAGGTTGCAAGAGACACCACACACACCGTAAATAACAGCGTATATATATTATACAAATTATAATTTTAATTAAGTCAAAGCAAGTCGAAACTACCGCATAAATATTAATGAAACCATACAATAATGTAACTTACAAGTCGCACATCCTATTTACATAAAGGCTATAGTATATTTAGAGCTACACTATACATTTCTCTCTGAACGCAAGCCTGTCCACGCGGACGGAGCCGCGGGACAGAGCTAGTTATACACAACTTAATAGGATAGTAAAGTTAATATTAACTCTAGTTATTTCCGATTGGAACAGCTATCATTAACGAAGGTGTCATCGAAATGGGTGGGTAATGAATTTACGTGTTTACCTAACTCGGGAATCAAACCGGTTAAAGCACTAATTCTTCCTTAATGCATTTTATTGCGTAGAGCTATAAAGGATTAGAGCGGACGGGTTATTTGATGTGTGAGTTATATGTGCGTATGAATTATGTATAGTTTGTTACCATTTAGCTCTGAAATTTTTACTTTCATATAATATATTATAATAAGCTTAACACAAGCGTCTTCAGACTACAAACAGAGACGTTAACAGTCTTTTATCATTCATAATTATTCTCATTACTAAATAAGAAACGGCCAAAGTTTCATATGTAGTGTGATGCAAATTAGTGCAAAACGTATATATCTTAATGAGATCTTAGATTATCGCGAGACATTTAAATGAAATGAATGAGATGTGAGTCTCGTCTGCCCGTGATCACGGCTACTGTAAAGTATTAAATTAAGTTTTAAATTAATAAAAAATCGCTTAGTAATCCGAAAATTTTTTAGTTTCACGTATATATCTCTTAATAAGAATTTCCTTTTATTTTTCACGGAAATAAAATACTTATCATATTGAAATAAGGTATTATTTTGTATAGTCCATCAGTAAATATAAAAAAGCATCAAATAATAATTTCATCATCATCAGCCTATCAGAGCCCACTGCTGAGCAAAGACATCTTCTCACATGGAGAAGGTTAGAGCATTAATCACCACGCTTGCTCAAGACGG
>DVQP01001981.1:0-13627 GCA_018231745.1 Danaus eresimus
AACATAACAAGCGGCGTATCCTTAATTGTGTGAGGATTTCCTTTGTTTCCGAAATAACATACGTAGTTTCATTAAGACGAAGAATGCTATAATAATCTATATAAAATAATACAAGGTAAAGTATACAATACAATGCTTTTCCTTAAATAATACATATGTAGGTCCTAATTACTTTTTCTCTTAGAAAGAACATTAAATGTTCAATAAATTGATTCGAGTTTTGTGGGTTCAGTGACCAGTAGGGAGAAGTAACATGGCGAAAGGGGTTTATTTATACAAGTTATCCTGTCAGTATGTTTTTGTATGTGCGTAAAATTTTAACACACGACCTGTTGAACGATACTACATTTTAATGCAATGATATAAAGATTAGATTACAATGGAAGTTTTCGTAAAGAAACTAAAAATATTAAGTTTTATTACGAGGCAAATAAAAGCTGAGTGAGGTTAAAATATTAAACTTTTATGAATTTGTTACATATTTTAAGATAAGATTATAAAACGTAGTTAATATACAATTTGGTGCTTATAATATTTATGTGTTGTAGAGTTTAGTCAATGTCGTATTTCTGTTTTTTAACCCGAACCTGCCAAGTGTATTAAAATCGTAGAAAAGGACTACTTTTCTTTTTTCTAATTTGTTAATTGTTTCGTCTTAATTGTGTCAGAGGAAATATCATAATAAAATAAAGTTGTCTCTTATTTAAAATTCAAAAAACATTACAAAGGCGAGATTAACTGAAGACAAGTCGTATTCAAACGTCGTCATTGTTATATCCGCTATTGTAATTCAAAACATTGAATTGGCTCAGGAAATTGGCTCCCAGTTTTTGTACTCAGCCTCCACTCGTTCTAATTCGCCGTCGATTTCTTTTGCTAATTGGTTCGCGTGAAACGTTACATTCAATGGGCGATCTTTGTCTTTCTAGAAGAGTCATTATAGTGTTATGAACCAACCTCCATACTGTATGCTACATTAAAATTTACTCTAAATGCACTACACAGAGTGCTTCACTTGTCATTCCAAGTTACATAGTTGAATACGAAGGTGTTTTTAATATTTTTTTTACTATTTCACAGGAGAAAGTTGCAAAAGTACAAAATTTGCATTCCTAATAATCTTCTCAGAAATATATTGGAAACTTTATAATTGAATAAATATTTTGAGCAATTCCGTGCCTTAAATGATTTGACAATATCATGATACAACTTAAAGGTTTTGTTCGGACATAACTTTCTTGCTGTCGCTCGTCTTATCAAATATTTAGCTCCCAATCTTTTATTTTTATGTTTCACTTTATTAAAATTATTTTTGACGTATTAAATTTATTGTTTCTTCCAGAACTTCTATTATAGAGTACCGTTGTGGTATGAAAAATTGCATTTAACTAACGTGATCCTTACGACACAGAAAATAAAGTTTAGTTTTTCCAGGATCACAGTAATAATTTATTGGCTGCGGATTAATTGGCAAGTGGACGTGACGCCCCATCTAAAGCGAATGTCTGAAATGACGGTAAAAAAAATACTTTTGTGTGAAACACCTTTTAATTTGTAACGATTAACTTTGGGTTTTTGCTGCATTCATTTCAGGATACCATTATTATGATCAAATACATTGAATACTTGTTCATTATCATTTGGAAGAAACCCGATTTTTGAATAAAAATTATAAATATTAAAATTTTTATATATATACTTAAAGTCATGTAGTAAATTAGATTTTTATTATTCCCGTTTACAAAAGACATAACAGGAAGTCACCTGTCGAAAAAACGAGCGCAAACATCTTTTAATAAAGGCAATGGGAGCACTTCAACTTATTAAAGTGATTGCGGACCAAATCTTAGCGCCCCGAGTGTGAACTCACAATGGAATAGGTAGCCCATTCTTCATAAACTCCAACATTATTTAACCTATCCGTCTCTGATAAGCGGCTTAGCGAAGATGCCATTCTAAATTGGTCGACCTACCCTAAAGACCCTTCAAATTCATTATTCTAATTGCTGTTTCATACTGAATTCAAACGGTTTACTTTTTTGAGTGCCATTCAGTTTTTCAAGTGAGAACGTGGAAATTAAATTATTTTCCCTTCAAAAAGATGGTTTTGACGGTATTAATTTGAGAGGACGCCTTTTATGCGATCTCTACTTATATATTATAACACTGGTTTTCAAAATATTGAATCGATTTAGACAATAATTAGTAAAACCTATTCAAAGGTCCGGTGTTCATGAAGAGTTTCATAAAATCTGTATTTTACGGCGCAAATAAAACCAGCAGGTGACCGTTGCAGTCGTTGATGTTAACAGACAGCAAGCCATAAGTAATTCCATAATAAGGTAAAGTTGCTAATAGTGTACAGGGCTATTAAATTATATCGCCCCACGACTCCAGCGATTTGTGAATATAGTGAAGCTACTATATAGATTTATTTATTTATTCATTTATCTATTACATTATGAAATATTTTTAACGAGGCCTTTATCGTTCTTTTAAACGCAGCCAATATACAACATTATTTCGGTGTTTTTTTTTTAATAATTTTTGTCATTATATAATCTATTATCTATAAAACTTTTGCTATCATCCTGTTTTAAATAAAAATATATATCTAAGTGATTTAATTCTAGACAGCCGAGGACACCAATGATTTCTTAGGGATATGAATATTTTATTTATAGTGTCTTTTTATGTACATTTCACATAATACATTTCATTGGATCCGATAAAGTTTTGTGTAAAAAATAAAACTAAAACATTTTAATATACCATGAGCAAATAAATATAGGAAATATTTTAATTTTTATGTTTATTAATGTTGTATCAAAGAAAACAAAAGCATCACTGTGTCGGTTGCACCATTGCAAAGAGTGCTATTAAATTATGCGCATCCCATGAGGCGCCCCAACATCGAAGGAACAATTCATCAGGAATCTTGATATCAACTGCAATATGGGATTTGTTTATATAAGGCGCCGACTACACTGGACGATCGATTTAGTCTTCATTGAAAATTATTGTCCATAGGGCTTTTCCAGTCATCAGTTTCTCAAATGATGTCCGGTAGATTAATGTTCTGAACTGTTAATTTAAACTACGTCAAGATATCACAATAGATAATTTTGGATTGAACTTATCGAAGGTGCGGCTAGTGGTTTTGAGGTAAATATTGTTTTGTTTTAAATTAAGAGTAAAGGTGTCATGTTCTTTAAACTATTACAACCGAAAATACGATTATTTACAGCGTAAAAGAATTTCTAACCAGTCAACATAGCATTTATAATCCACTAAGTAACATATTATCTATAAAATAAAATAGAAACAGCTCAGTTACATACCAATAGTCACCCTCCTCTTATTATTTAATGTATAAGGGATTGTTTTTAAATGAATTAAGTAATGATTAAGAAGTAAGTGTGCACTCGGCGTAAGTCGCACGATGATTTGTTATGATCACCTCGACTGCGCTCAGCGGGCGGTAGAAACTGCATCAACTTTTGATGATTAAATGCTAAACAAATTCAATCTTAACGTATACCAGTAAGGTACACATTCATTTAAACCACATTTAACTGCCAAAATCGCAAAACAAACGAAACTAAACGTTATTGCTGTAACAATTAAGGAGAGGATAATGAAAAAGGTCAATTTGAAAGAACATGAGCCTTTACGTTACAGGCATTAGGTTTAATTTAGATTGTTTGCAGTAATTTAAAATTAAATGCTAGCTAGTAACATCTTCGTAATATTTTCCATGTTACGACAAGTGATAATAATTTATTTTGCTTGTAACTTTAAATTCATTCTATCGTGTTGTTTTCCTCTATCCTCTATCCTCTATTTTAATGGAATTTGCATGTTTTGCATCGTTTATATTTTACGGCTATTGCACATGCATTTTTTTATTTCTATTGAGAAATTTAGAAGTAATGGAAAATTTAAAAATGTTGCTTTAATGCTTTTACTGTGAGGTTTTACAGAAACATAACTTTTTAGATATCCGTTTGTGACTATCGTTGTCAATGTAGTAGATTGTATTGTAGTAAATAATTCGTGTTATCCGATCGATTAAATTCTTTTGAATTACTTAAAAGAATCAAATAGCTATAATTAAAATGAAACTGTATATTAATTTATTATTTTGTAATAAATAAACTAATGGAATAATGAAAATCTATTTGCAAGTCTTAAATAAAAAAAGCAAACAAATGATTTCTAGATTTTAAGAAATCAATATAATCTAAATTTCTGACAAATATAAAAATGACAATTTTGAGTAATCATTATTAATTTTAAGTATATTAAATAAGTTTTGGTAAGTCTTCGTCTTCTCTGATTGACCATGGCCAAACAAAAACAATCATAGTAGGATGTATGTATTTATATTATTCGTTTGTTAGATATGAAAACTAGATTACTCTAATGAATCGTTTACCAATATGTATAACGTGGTTTCTTAATTGAATTCTATGTAGTCTACAGTAAGATAAATCGTTATTTATTTAATGTTTTCTTCACTTTAACATAGTGTCTGATCATTCTATCCGTTCCGCTTCAGCTCATACTCTCTAGTATTAAATGTTTCAGAGCAAGTTGTTTTCGAAAATAATCGATAAAATTAAGTAAATAAATAGTATCTTTAGCAATGAAGGTTACATTTGTAAAAGAATGTTACGAAAATGGTTTAACTGCAAGAATTACATGATTCTTATGATAAAAGTTGTAGAATGAAATCCTCATCATCATTTATTAGTTGGTAGCTTCATCATTGATAGCTTTTGTTTTAAAGTCACTAATTCTCATATGATTAAGATTGAATAAATTTGAATATAAGAGATGTGTGCATCCCTGAATTTGTGAATCTTTAGAATTATTAATCTCTGTTCTTCAAAGATGTGAGTCAAGACGAAGGCGGCGGAAACAAAAGACTGAGATCACTGAGGATAATCGCTTAATTGGGACGCGGTATCCCGGGAGTCTTAGTTTCAAACCTTCTTCTTCGTGAATTTCAATAGAAATTTCGCAAAATTGTTATAATTTATTCAATATTTTTACATCTTAGATATAAAATTATGTGGGATATATTAAATACAAAATAATAAATGATTGTACCTTCTGTGAGTTTTGTGTACGACATTTTTTAAAAGAGTTTCTATAGACGTATTTAAAGATAGTTACTGTTGACCGTGGACATCTGCAACAAGAGGAGGATTACAAATGACACAAAAGAAAGATCCCATGTTGTTCTCTCCTATCTTCCGTGAAGAATCATCAGAAAGCCTCCACTTGTATGAAAGAACGCCCACCGTCTTCTTACAATTTGATAATCATGACAGTCCATCAGGTACGGCCAAGAGTCTGGTAGTAAAAACTTACCGCTAGTGGTTTGTTTAAATATGTCATTTTCTACGTAAGATTGAAACACACAAAGAGAAAAAAATATACCGGATATATAAATATCGCAGAAAGTCGGATGTTTGGTATTGCTTATGATCTAAAATTTGTATTGTTCTACAGCGTTAGTTAGACGTTAAGGTCTTCTCAATTGTTGAAAACTATTATAGTTTCACTATTCAAATGATATCAAAATATTAAAAAACCCGCTCTAACCCAATAACCAAAACATGAATAAGTTCAAAGATTTCTATCATCTAAAAATGGTTAGCCTACCGGGTATATAATAAAGTTCATTGTTTAAAATGTTAAATGGAGCGGTCGATTGAAGCACTACAGGGTAAAGCAGCTCAAATCAATAGGCCGTGTGCGACCTTTCAGTTCTTGATAAATTGATTCCTTTGTCGTCATAATATATTTCTATGTTGTGAAATGGCCTTTGTATATACTGATTGGATACAGCGGAAAGGTAAATTGATTTATAAAATAGGTAGAGTTTTTTTGAACATGTCTCGTTTGTGTTCCTGACTTTACATTCCATGTTTTAATCGTTTTATTAACATAGAAATTTAATATACTTAGAGCTTTAAGTTGGCATATAGATATAACTGTAAATTAAAATCTAATTACATATAGCTTCGTAAATACGGATATATTCTTAAAGTGAAGAGATTTCTCGTTGGAGAAATCGAATTATCATTCGAGATGTAATAATTTATTCGTAGACAGAATATACTACCTTTCCGAATGACAATAGTAGCAATCTGCAGTACACCAGATCGATTGATTCGAGACATTTCGACGGGGCTGTGATTATTTTATAGCGGTAGGAACAATGTTGTCCCTGAACATACCGACGTTTATAGCGTATTGAAGCCTCGGTATTACTAAGCTTATATTTATGAGTGACCAGGTAGCCTCTGGAGAGATTCCAAAATTTTATTTACGTATTCAAGGGCACAAGCTAAAGAATTAAACGTGTTTTTATTAGACGAAGTGCACTTATTTTTATATGAATCTATAAATGTATTAAAACAAACGCTCTATAATTATTTTTGAAGCCGTACAATAGTTTAAAGCACTGTTGTTATAAACAGCTACATTTCCTTTCAAGTTTCTGTTTATTCAAGAACGAGACAAAGGAGACTTCCTCGCTGGCTGAACAATTCACGTCTTTAGTTCCTAATGGCAACGTTTTTAAGTTATATAATAATTTATTCTGCTTAAATTATTTGTTTTTTTTTTGTCTAAATTAAGACAAACGAGCTCAATTGTTTCATGTTATATTGTGACATATAGTGTCATTATTTTTGTACTTTTTTTTGTTTACTGTGGAATAATTGGTATGAATAAAAATATCTATTATGTTTATAGACATACCTCAAGTAGTATGAAATAATATGTAAATCGATTGACTGTTTTAATAGTTTGAATCAAATGAGACTTAATGAATATGTTTACATATAAGTTTAAAAATAATATTCAATTATTTTAGAAACTTTTATAGGTTTGAATGTGTTGATGAACGAGGCATAATTTTGTTTAACAGCCTTTGGATATATAAAAAGCATATCAAAGTTCCCGCGTTTGGAACGCTCATGGATATTGTATGAGTTCATCCAAAGCAGATCGGGCCTTGCTAGTACGTGACGAATTAGATCGCGTGTCATGTTTGAATTTGAAATATAATTTATATTCCGTTTGAAATAAAAGCATATCTTGACGATTTCCACGCTTTTTAACTACGTCATTCAAAAATTCTCTTTCACACAATTAAGTAAAGTTGATAATTTGCTCGTTTAGTTGGATGAGTGTCACCGGTAGGAAATATTTGTATGAAAGTGAGAATATAATTCTAATTTAACTTCCTAATAAGAACAATTTTTGCCTAACATGAATCTCTTATTATTTTAGCTTTACACTTAATTATCGTTATATATGTATATTATTTTAATTTTTTATATACTTCATATAAAAATATTGCAATTTTTAAGATGAAAAAAGGGGAAATTCACTGGATTATATAAAAGCATAAGTAATTGTAATTGAAAAGACGTTTAAAACGTTGGGCAGTTTAATTGTTTGCAGACGTAAGATCGTAGTAAGCGTCTTGGTTTAAGCACTATTTATATGTATTATAGCCGAGTTGGATCGATGGAGCCGTAAAGCAATTCGAACGTTACAGCCAATTAGAGTGTTAACGATTAGCCTTTTATTATCACAAATATTTCGCGTTTCAAACTAATGCTTTTAGCGTACACATAAAATTTACAACATTTCCCTTTCAAATAAAAGCGTTATGTTAAAAGGCTCATAAATTTCAATCCCTAAAGGTATTTATATATGAAAGCCTTCGGATTATAGTTTCTGCCTGCCTCAGCTTATTTTTTATTCCTGGCTTATTATTATCGTGTTAGATTTAACCTTCAAATATCTTGTTTAGACTAGAAATTGTATAGAATTCGATCAGAGTAATTCTATGTTAGAAAATTATATTTCATAGGTAGTTTTCTTTTAGTCTGTAAACCTGAAGTGCTATTTTAATAATATTATCATATAAAAGTCGTAACACAGTTTCTACACGACTGTACCACGATCTAAATTCGCAACGTCCCGCCAACCGCATACATTGTGCGGTAAACCACCGTAACAATTCCAATAAGGCTTTGCACCCTTCTTCACCAAAACGTCCCCATGGTTTTATGTGACCGTAAAAGCTGAACGCTTACAGAACTGTTATCTACTCATCTACCATATTGTGCGTTTCGGCGAGCTTGTTACGATTACCGCACTCGTGTACATACGGATAGACGTTTTTTGCATTACGTTAATACGACACGTAATACTAAATAACTATATTTTATTTAATGTTATTATTATTATACCAAAATGACATCGAATAAAGTTTTATTCGATGAGTTATTGTGAATTATCTGTTAGTTTTTTCTATTTCTAATGTTTCTAAATAAAAGTATGCGATTAAAATTTTTCTTAAACCTGAAGTTATGGTACATATCAATCGTGTAACAGTTTTTGTGTTGGTCCGTATGGTGTTATATGTAAGTGTGTTTCTCTATCAAGTACTGTAGCTTGTCCAAGTGAATCTGCCCCGTGTATTTCATTTTGAGGCTTTTCCAGCAATAAAATTTGCATAACTACGCTCCTTGGCACGGCTGCAGTCTCTTATTAAATTTCCGCCCCTCTGAAACTCATTAATGGTTTGTACTTAACCACCTAGCGGTACACTATGATAAATCATAAGGTATCAAGCAAGCCGTTGTGTATGGCCTCGCTGACTTTTATTGCCCGTTCAAGATGGAAGTAAGCCGAGGGATTTGGAACCAGCGTGATAAGGATTTCAGATAATCTTTTATTTATTCTGATATTTGATATATTGTTCCGTGTAACCGCCAAATGAAAATTATCGCAGACTATTAGGGACGGATAAACTTTTTAATTTGGATGTTTATAGCGGCAGACCAAAACAATTATCCGATAATGCGATGTTGAAATAATTGGTTTAGTTAATTATAATAAATTGAATTGCGCGTGTTAATTGTTTTGTTACAGTTATACAAGATTATTTTATTGAAAATTGTATCTACATATATCTGATGTGTTGTTTAAATTTTATATTGTTAGTTATTTAGATCGGGAATAGAGATATAGAGCAATTAGTTCTGATGTATAGATAGATGTTCGCAATTAAGTGTCCGCCCACCGCGTGAGTTTTAAATTGATAGGTCGCGTCACTGTGAAATGGTACGCAGATAACAAACGGGCAGACATCATATAATATCGAATTACGTGTCTGTTGGTATGGCATGTGAGATTCATTAACCAACATTCATTTGATCACATTCAAAATGACACTACAGATTTTTATGCATCTAATAATCGTATCCATTGCTTTATGTTCAAAAGTTACGTTTATTCCTAATGCAAGCTTTAATTTGCCTCAGAATTTCAAGAACGGTAGACTTCCTTGTTCAAAACAAACTGTAGTATTTCCTAACACGATGACAGCATCAGTAATCATTGAGTCCGGAGTATCTGTCAGCGGGTTCATATTACCTGAAGATGGAGACTTAATTATCGACAACGGGATTATTGAACTAGGAGAAAAATATGAAGACAATTGCACTGTCAATGGTAAAGCATTTTATTTTGAAAAATCTGTATCCTCCTGGAATGAACCAGATGTTTGGATGTCTTCTAAATTCAATAAGGCAACTCCAGATGCAGAAAGGATTCCGTGCTATGACGACGTAGTTGAGTTCCCAGCAAACACCACCTTCACTCTGTTTTTACCAGAAAAAACTCAATATGTCCGCGACATTGTCATAAGCGGGAAGAGATATGGCGCTGTTTCATTACGAAATTATATTGACAGCCAAGCTGATAAAACTCAACGATTCGTAGTCAACACACATCAGGACGTTGGAATTTCAGTTAAATATATCAGTTGTCTTTCACCAAGTGGTTGCCCATGTCAAATGAAAACTCTTGAAATTGACTGTTCAACAAAATTTTGTCCGGTACCTTCGTGTGTAGATCCAGTGCAACCAATAGGTCATTGTTGTAAAATTTGTGGCGGCGTCATGGCATTTGATGTTGATAACACTTTCGATTTGATCAAGTTCCAAGAAACTGTTGAGTCTGTGGTTAAAGGTTACGGAAAAGATGATTTGGTGTACCACGTAGGGAGATTTAATAATCAAGTTCAAGTTGTGGTAGTCGATAAAGATGATTATACTGGCTTGAGTGCTGAAGTTGTGAATACGATCGATTATCATATGGATAAACGTTTTGCTGCACTCACTCGATACAGCGGAAGCCCTATTTCAAAATCAGGATACGCAGGAAAGATATTTATTTCCATGTTTTTCTTAGTGGTTTCTGTTTTAGGGATTATTTATTTGTACTATTACAAAATGCCACAGTTCAATTTCCCAATATTTGGTCGCAGTGATCCGAGAATATTTACTAGATTTAATCGAAGAACTGAGAGTGTCGTTTCTCTGGCCAGAAAAGATTCTATCACGCCAACTGCTGCTAGTAGCAGTACAGCGTTCAGGAATCCATTGTACGATTCAATTAAGTCAAGATCTCGTGTAGAGGAATCCACAGCGGAAAATTAAAAATTACTATCAAACATATAATATTAAGGTATGGTACCACAAAAATTTAAATATAAATGTAAAATAAAATATGTAAGATCTTTAAAATAAAAGATTTTTCAAAACTGAAATCATCTTTATAAATCCATTTAGTGATATGGATTCCATTGATAAAATTTGTCATGTAAACAAATTAAATAAGCCAACAGTTAAGTTTGTGCAAACGGCAAAGAAGTCTCTGAATGGAACAATATTCAAGGAATTTCCTTTCAGAGAAAGAAATTTAACACTTTTAAGTCCAATATTGAACTCTTTGTGTCTCCGCCTTCCCAGTGTTTGAACTCAATCAATGGTATTAGGTTTCTTCAAAACAATTCAAAATCATGGCTGTCACGAGAGGTCGTCCATCATTTTGATGCTAGTATGGCAAGGGACAAAATGGAACGATTTAAATATTTAACCATATTGTTTTCATACAAAAGCTTAACGTATATTTATGCAATTTTCATTTGAAAGCTGATTTTATTTACTCATTGTACATACATTCATAACATCTGTGTGGAATGTTTAGTTCACTTTTATCATAGTATTAATTCTTATATAAAAAAGTAATAATAACATAACATACATTGTAATTTCTATAGATAATAAACCGCCTGTAGAACATAATTTTTAAACAATATTTTAATAACACGAAACATATTTAGTACATTTCGTGTCATAATTTTCATCTATACAATATAACATCGGTACTATGAATCTTATTTCTTATATCAATAAAAGCGCTTCAACAGGCGTCAGACGTAGGACTGTAATAAAATAATGCAATAAAAGTTATTCAAGTAGCAACCCTTGGATACGTCATTACCACATCGTAACCAAAGCAGCCAGGCAGGACTACAACAAGTGCAAGGATCACTGTGCTTGGACTTAAAAATTCATGTATGGGCCAAGACTCGATCATACACTCCAAGTATTATAAACAATAAATTATATAAATGAGAAAAATATAATCTCCGGTTTCCAAATGCATCTGTTGTTATTACTATGATATATTTTATAAATTTTATCGTATTACACTCGATTGTCTTAAATAATGTGAATTTAAGCCACAAAGATTGTTTTGAATTTTCATATATTATTTGTATTATAATTTAATAACGAAATTTTGTATATTGGATATCAAAATGATAAATTGAAAAGCTTTTTATCCGCCATCACTATCCCCATACTATTAAAATGTGTTATACATTTGTCACGGCAGGCGTTGCTGGGTCTCCGAGCCTCGTCCTGTGCTTTACGACGCCATAAACTGATGAAGTTGACTTCTATGACAATTTCTAATGCTTTTTTCATGTTATTTATCATAACTCAGACTACTCTTGGACGCGGATGAGATATAGTCCATAAATTATATACAGTCTATGTGAACTTTATTCATTTATTAAGATGACGGCTGTTGAATTATATCAAGTTAAGTTCTGTCCAGCTTAATAATACTTGCGATTTTTGTTTTATATTCCCACTCTGTTTCTTAACTATAGTCTACATAACTTTTTGATTAGAGGATTATTTCATTCCTATTTTTAACTTATTAATAAGTAACACCAGACACGATGAAGACTCGAAAAAAATAACGTTTTTTTATAAAGTAAAACATTGTCATTTATAAATCTATTAAGAGTCGGTTTGCAAATCGAATCAGTCTCCTGACACCAATCCTATTTAGCGTTCGTCCTCATCTCAAAACTATTTACTTGGGGTTCGTAATTCTATTACATCTTATTCCGTGATTCCAGAATAATTCCAAAACGCATTCGGTTATAGAATTGGATGGAAGATTAATTAATATTAATAGTGGGGTGGCTTCCTTGAGTTGTAGTCACATCCTTATAATGGATTTCACTTTCTTTGATATAAAATGATGATGTGTTTATAATCAAGACAATATATGTTTATGTATTAATCTATTTTTTTTATTTTAATCCTTATAAACGATTAAAAATGACATAATTAATTATAAAGTTTTGTCTGACAGGAATTACATAGAATTACTTGAGAAGAACGTAACATTACGACAATCACATAGCAACACCGCAGGCACTAAGCATGCCTTTTTGGGTTTTCGTAGGTACATTAGTTTGTCCATTGTGCCTGCTTTAATAAGGCGAGTACGCTTTCCTCTTTTCCATACAAGGAGCCGTCTCACAAACGAGGTTAATTCACACGATCTATCGCAGCAGATGATCTTTTGTTTTGAATGTGGCGACTTACGTTGTAATGTCATCTGGTGTTGTATAAACTACAATACAGAAGGAATCTATACTTGAGATGCTATCCGTTCCCTCTGTGACTAAATTAATTGGATTTATTTTTAAATAATGATATTGATACTTGGAGATTTAAGCCAGTCGTCTAAAATTTTTAAAAAGTAACAATAAAACAAATATGTATATAAGGATTTCAGTTATGTATATTGTAAGGTGAAATAAGATAAACAAATTTATTTAATATTTCCTTTATGTATGTTGTTCAGTTTATTTTCATATCCTTAGCATGTGCTTATCAGAATCTTAAACTAAATAATTGATGGTAAGCAACATGCTTGCTGTATAACCGTAACAACGTCTCAGACGGCGCCAGGACTTAACTTGCGGGTTTGAATAGTAAGATGCATTAAATTAAATTAGAAATTAACTTCATAATCTTCTTTAACAATTTTTGTTCAATACATGCAGGATATAGAATGTTTACAGAATCAAATTAGAATTACAGGTGAAATGTACAGCCATTTACTAAAACTAATTAGAAATTAAGTAACGTAATTTTTTTGTTCAAAAACAGGAATTGGACGCTTAAATATAGTAAAAAATTATTTTATAAAGAATGATTTGGATTTAAATTTAGAAATTGTTTCCATTTTTGTATCTATTAACAATTAAAAATGGTAATATAGAGGATTTTATTAAACAGGCATAACAGCAATCTTTGACTCCTGCGACATCGCTTACGGAACGACTTATAAAATATATGAAGTGCTTGATGTGACGGCTTAATTCGCTCAGCTACTGAAATGCCATATCCCGGTAGTCACAGGTTCACTCTAAGCT
>DVQP01001982.1:0-13621 GCA_018231745.1 Danaus eresimus
TTCCATTCCTCACGGTGTTCATCGTAATATACTATCACTTCCTTATTACAACTTTACATCGCCAAAGTGCAAAAACAGCGTTTTCAGTGTTCTGTTTTATATTTTTAAAAAATCACTTATGATAGTATCAACTAGGGTTTATGAGTAAAAAACTGTAAACTCTCCGTAAGCAGTCCGACTGTCCATACTTGCGGTAAGGGAACAAAAGTTAAATGGATATTTATTGTGACCCCGCACTTTAAACGCTCCCATGGTCATGTCTCATAATATACATTGTATTGCCCGATGATTCTTTATGATACCTGTACATGCGAATTAAAAAACATATTTTAGTTTCAACCACCTTGTTAATGAAATTTAAATTAGAATTCCTACACAGCCACCTACCTTATTTTATATTAACGGATACAGCTATTTTCAAATCATTCAAAACTTTTAATATAACCAATAACCTACACCACTTTCTAACATTGATGACAATATTTTTAACAATTATATTGAACTTTTAAATCAATAACTACGATTCGGACATAGCACACAGGTATATAGGTATGAAAAAAAACACTATTTGTTTATAAGTATATGAGAATATTTTTTCTACAAATTCCAACTATTTGATTTCTCAAACAACTTAACTTCATTCACTCACAATATTGGAATAACACCTACATATTACTACTTGAATCAATCTAAACTTGAACAAAACACTATCAAAGAATTTAAACTTTAAATACATTGTAACAAACTCTGTTAATCAGTGCACGTGCATTACGAATTCGCTGTCTATTGAATAACAATGAAATAAATTTACTTAATGAGCCGTTCGAGTGCTGGGTTTAGTTCGTTGTATTAAAATCACGTTCGTTTTTCAGACACACGGTCGGCGGTGACGAATGACAAGTTACTACATTCAGTTAATTCGTTAAGGGACTAACGTAGAGCACGCGTTAAACTATCACTCTGATCCGCTCGATAAAAGACATGAGCAAATAAATTTAATGTTTTACATATTAAACCACCCACGAAGTCAAGTTATCCGCAGCTTAAGTTGTATTGAGATAGTTATCGAATCAATATAAACAACTCATTTGAAAATATGTTATTTGCAACATTCTAGACACATAACTTTAACAATATGTATATGGAATTCATTAATTCCTTTTATGCTTCATTATTTATAGCCAATAAAGCTCGTTTTTATTATTGTTATTATATTGTTTAGTATTTTTATATATTATCACGTAATTGCTATTCGATTATATGTGAGTTTAGATAGACATCAAAATATATGACTTCACTAATGTGAAGCCAAAGACACATAGTATTGTAATAATTAAAACAGAATAATAGTAATACGTAGTTCCAGCTAACGTTTTATAGTAGCAGTAAAGTCAATGTTTACATATAAAAGTAATTAGCTGTAAATCTGAGCGCACTTGAAACTAATACGACCGCGAGGCAGGTGCATGCCGAGCGCCGGCCAATAGAACGCACACACCTCATTTGTGTGAACTAATAAATAATAAATAACCAAATTAACGAATACTTCCAATTATAACATATTTATTCAATAAACAAGATCAATGTATATAATTTAAGAAATGTTAATTAAGAAACTTTTTGTATAAAAAAAAATATATAAAGTATTTAACAAATAGCAAATTGTATGCGGAGTATATGAACCCCAATTAGCTTTCTTGTTTCGAGAATCAACTCTATAAGCACTGAAGCTAATTATTAGCTCTCTGTGAACTTTTTATCAGCCGCTTGAACAATGGGAACGTGACCATACTAGCGATCTCGGTGGCTTTATTATAAAAGGCCCTTCTACTGTCCACCGTTACAGAAAAAATATATACACAGCCTATAAACCTCAAATAACCAAGTTTTTTTTTTATATAAATTTATTTCTGCGTTCAAACAAATATGAAACCAATCTCAGAGATGTCAGCAATAAAAGACGTCTTCAATGAAAATCTATAAAAAATTTAAGCGACTGTTGAACTCGGACGTCAGCTGTTATATTCAAGTATCTCCAAGTGGGATTACTGTGGCGCCGATCGCTTATCGATATAACTAAGCACTCAAAGTATATTTTCGACTCGAAATTATATGATTTGCGAAATTTTGCAACGCCGTAATGTCTAATTTATGAACGATAAGTTGTCTGGTCATTATTTATGAGTTATTTATTAAAATATTTTTCTATTACATTTTCTATTACAAATATTTTATCAAATAATCATAATTAACGCTTATATAGTTCCATGTTCCTAATAATTGTAACGTATCTTCTGAAATTTGATACTCAGTTGAGAACTGTAACATTCATCTTGTCAGAAAATTATCGATAAATATTTTATGAGTTTAAATTTGTTCCCTTTATATTAGTTTCTTTGGAAAGCAAACATTATCTTGAACATTTCTTAAAAATTCAAATAACGTATGATAACAAAATAACAACAGCTTTAAAACGTACCAATAAAATGTTTACTGCACTCAGTACCATATGAGCGTAAATAACAAAGATTAAGGTCAGTACCGACGGGCACAGTAACTGCAAGAAAACGAAATTCAAATTATCATTTTAACACCTTTACCTTAAAGTTTACTTTCAATATATAGCTTTGCTTTATAAATAATTCACATTCATATTAAAAATATATAACAAGAAACAAAGTGATTTCTGGTGAGGGAACAAAATCAGTAAGTTCATACATGTATACATACTCAAAAAAAAATTCGGATTACTACGCGATTTTTTATTAATTTAAAAACTAATTATCCCGACGTTTCGGTTACTTTACAGTAGCCGTGATCACGGGCAGACGAGATGTGAAAAAAAATTTTGAGTTTCATTTAAATGTCTCGTGAAAATCTAAGATCTCATTATGTATACACCTTTATAAATTTCTCAAACATTATACCATCTACAAATGACTAAGAAGGAATGCATCTTGACATTATAATTAATGTAACATTTTATAAAGTAACTATACGTGGTAAATTATATTAGTCATAGCATATTTAAAATGAGTTGCAATAAAATATTTTAAATGAGAGGACAAATTGATACATCATCATTACAACTATATGTATATATTTTTTTACTGTACAAATCTATAAAAATACACAACAAATATGTTTACTTACACAATGGATATGAAAACAAAATAATGTATATTTTATTCAAATGTTAATAAAACAATATCTATGAATTTAAATTACTTATAAGAATATAACAATTATAGGAATTATAGGAATCTTATTCATACTGAATTCTAAATTGATCTACGCTAACGCCACCTTTTGGTAATGTTCAGAACTGGACAGACTCGTACAGAGCCATCTATGGAATATCATTGAATATTTTTTTGTACCAAGTTTTAGACATCAACGGACTCTATCAGTAAAATAACTCATGTGTGTTATATTCAAACTATAAATTACTAACAGCAGACCGATCGTAGTTATAAAATAAAATTATAATAATATATATTCATGCTTATAATTCCAGTTATATATATGTGGTGGGTATAGAACTATTAGCATATTTTAAATGTGATAATAAATCTTGTTTTAAAATAAATAATTTTCGAATAAAGTTACATAATAAGAACTATCTGTGTGATTGGAACGTATTGAATTCAATACACGTACACTATTGTTTTAAATAAAATGCCGACATCAAGACACGAGGACGTCTCGTTAGTGGGGTTTTCTCAACTTCATTCAATCTTACCCGAAAATTTGTTAATATACAACGCATTATATCGTTATAGTAATACATAGCTATTGTAGTAAAAATTAAAATGTTTAAAATGTTTATATTTATGGATCACTTTACTTGTCAAAGCAAAATTAACCGTATCGCTTTTTTTTTATATTAAATCTGTTTGATATTGAAAAGCTACTATATATTAAGTATATAATGAAAGAGCAAAACTAGAGGATCAATCAAAACTTATTTAATACGTAATTAAGTTAAAAAAAATACATGTATTATGTTAATACTTAATATTAATATACGAATTGTAAATACTACTGCCACTTTAAAACAACAAGTGAGTCACATTTTTCCATAGACTTAATTGCTGTTTTTTTGGAAATAAAATGCAATGACAATAACAGTTACTTCGTATTAAACTCAAAATTCATTCCACAGCTCCCATTACTCTCGATTAAATTTTAAAGCCTTATAAATTATTGATGAATACTCGTTTCATACTGTGCTATATATTCCAGAAATAATATTATCTATAAATAATCATATTCAGATAATATCGACTTTTATTCAGAAATATTAATATCTATTACTAATATATACAAATAATTTATTTTTTTTAATTTCGCGATCATTATATATTTTTTTATCTTTATAATATATGTATGAGCTAATATATTAAGTATTTTAAAATTATGTGATTATTTTTACTTTAATGAATATATGATGGTACATTTCCACGCGAGACCGCAATAAGCGTCGAACAGTAACCTTTAACATGCCTGATGTATCTAGCCATTCAAGCTGTGATGGATAGCATGTTTAGAGCTTACTTACTGACCATTTAGGATAATATTCAAATATTACCATAAATATTATTGGATTTATATTCCATATTAACGAAACGGAAAATACGTTGACATTTTAAATACTATATCAGTATAAAGAAGTAAACTTTCTGATCCACTCTCAGCTTTTGAAGCTTTGAGATTTGAGCTTCGTCAAATATTTCATTTTAAATTCTTAATTTGAACAGATACCTTAAATTATGTATTATAAACAATTATTTAATTTACTTCAGTTCGCGTTTTAAGGCTTTTGTATTAAAGAGATAAGCATTCCAAGTACGCTCGCATTGCAAAAGTTGCCTATTATATGTAATTATGTGGCCGCCTTAACCAGACCCTTGGCTGCTCGGGTCCCAATTACACTTAGCGGCCTTTTAATATTGTTCATTATATTACGGAAACGGCAAGATTTTGTTGAAAATTATAATTAGAAAAGTATCAAGCACACCTACAGAGAGATATAATTGTTTCTAGGCTATTAAATTCAATCCCTTAATAATCACCACATATCTTCAAAGCGCTATCCTAATGAATTTTACGGATGACTACAATAAAATAAGTTTATAGTCCATGAATTTGTTAAAGATTTTTTGCCTTTGCTATTATAATAATAAATTAATAATAAAACGAAATCCATTCCTTACTACATCGATATTGATTGAATGAAAACCTTTGTCCCGCTCTCGCGTACACTAAACCATCAGGTTTCTACTTTTCATAACAAACATAAAATATGCACCTTAAAAAATTTCCTTCACAGATTACACAGATTCATTTGGGATAATTAAAACAGTCCAAGCAACCTGTGTGGCGTGTCATTGATACGGTGCTTTTTTTCTTTTAAAGAATATTATCATTTGTATCATTATGTTACATCGGATAAAAGTTTTTAATGATTTATAAAATATGTATATACATTATATACGTAGCATTACATATACACGTAATATTACATATATTTATTCATTATTTTATAACTATACTGTATATGAAATTTATATGAATTGTTTAATACATTATTTAGGTCACATCTCAGATTAATAGATGGACAGTCAGATAAACGAGACATTAGATAGATGGACTGACAACTTTGGTAAAATAACATTACGTAACACGTATGGCACGTCTATCGGTGGATAAGAAAATTACATCCTCTAAGACGCTATAAGAAACTTTAGACTATGAAGGAATTTATAGACGAGGAACATTTATTTTATTATCCGTTTACATCCAACGCGGGTTTCAAAGATCCATAAATTACATACATTTAGAGGGAATAAAAATCTAAAGAAAAATATAGTATTCTTTGATTATATATCATTTAAATCGCCTCGTATTTAATTAAATATAATTAAAAAAATATGAACATTACCCGAAGACATTATTCAGTAAATGGCCTCTGTATTCGACACTTTCAAAACTTGTTTACATGCACTGTATCTGATGCAATAGCAAAAAATATATATCATTACTGTACCAATATTGATTTATACATAAAATTAAGTGGACAGCACTCACTTAAAAATTAAATATATAATTGTTACAATTCTCCTTATAAATATGAAATGATGGTCGCCAGTGGGATAAAGGTAAGACATGCAAATACCAGAAAAAGTTATTTTAAATAAACGTTGAACTTAAAATGATTCCTTAAAAACGACATAAATATATACTTAATGATGTGAATACGGGACATACAAACTGCATGTGGTTTTAATGATGAATATTAGCATTCACAAGTGGAGACCTCGTTGGGAGCATTACCATCCGTGGAGACTATCATTATCCAAATAGGAATTGTAAACATTTTTTATAATTTCTATACATATTAGCGAACTTAAAACCGTTTCAAAACAACCACAACAACGAATATGACACAGGACTTAGATCTTATTTACATTTTAAAAATCGATATTGTTTTACTTTTTATTTCTACACTCCTACTATATAATTGTTTTTTTTTTTTGTTTTATGTATTAAAAGGCGAGACTGTGATCACTCGCGCCAAAGCGAGTTCTTGCAAAGAGAAAGTTAGCAACGCCCTGTTATGGCGGCATTTCTCATTCTTTGAACCTTTTCTCCTTATTACACAAGTAAGTCTGTTTCCTTGTAATTATATTTATTAAATTCATAAACATACTTATATCAGTTTACAGTCTCATTCAAAATGGAATTTATTAATAAAATTATGTTTCACTTCATTCATGATATAAAAAAATTACGGAAACTTTTAAATATCAAAACTGATTTAATGCATTGTTTTTATGGCAACATTGGCGTATTACGTCATGGTACATAATCATATAATAGGAGAATAATAATGAAACCGTGAAACACATATTGTAGTTCGTTCGCGTATCATCACAAGAGTGCGACTGCGTCCTCTCCCCGGCGTGCACGGCAAGGTCACGAACGCGCGTGCGACTCAATCGTGACCCGCACAGTACCGCGGAACACTAAAATACAAATATCACACCACACAAAAGGACATAGAGTTCATTATCATTCGTCTAAACTTTTGACACTGCCTCACAGTCTGTAACGACGGCATCCAGCCACGCCGGCTTGTACACATTTTAAACCACGCGCTTTAATATTATGCGAATGAAATCTAGCTCGACTTCAATAAGTTGCAATCTATTTTAAGTTTTAACTTATATATCTAATACCGAATAGCAACACGCTGAGATCATGACTGATTTGCACATAGATCTGTGCAATAAGCTCGAGCAACTTTTTTGAATTATCTATTGGAATTATGATTCAGGCCTTCTGGACAAATAAAAGCCTTTATCGCTTCTGATTTACGTTTTATAGGACAAAGTAATGGAACTTAATTTATACGAAACAGTATTAAACTATTTGAATACTACCAAATTTATTACAGCGAACAATGAACCGAGGTTTCAGTGAACGTTGTAATCGAGAATTGAATATTAATATCCAATTATTCTAAGTAACAACGGCTTTGGCAATTAACTTATCCCTTCATAAGACTATGCAGATAGAAAGCGGTCGACTGTAACGGTTAATTGTGTTGTACCTTAAGACGGTGGAAGAGTTGACCAAGAATGGGATACATTATTCAAGGGGATCATTTACATCGCAGAGCGACTGAGACGCGGTGGATTGCGTCTCCTTGTAAGTAGACGGTGGCTCGCCCGGCACTCGTTGGGCCACGCAAAAAATACACCATATCGTACGAGTTTTTTTTATCTTTAATATAAGTTGAAACAGTACATTCTTCGCTGTGAGTACTTCGACAAACTGTCCTTGCATAGCGATCAATAAAAAATATAAGACAATTATAAAATGCCTTGATATATTTTATCCCACGTACGTAGTCCAAAATCCTTCACTCCAACAATAAAGGTTAGCATCGTTTTTTGCTCGAACGCATTAACAGACCATCTGAGTTAGCTTTAAGACTAATTAGGAATACGTACTATTGTGGCGTATTTAATGAAGAAAATAAAAATTCATTAGCTCGAAGCGGTCATAAAAAAGTGAATTCTTAATCGCTTCTCAATTTAAAAATAATTAATGTAATGAGCGTTTATATATTCAGTATTGTTATTGTAGTGGTAGATATCGATTAAGTAAAATAATTACATTGGCATCCGAAAATATTGGCTTAAGTGAGAGGGTCGCCCTTGTACGGTCCCTCAATGTCGTAGTTTTTGGCCCCTCAGACGGCCACGCACCCTGGGCTGGCTGCCACCAGTGAATGTAACTTTATTAATATATAAATAGCGAACATAGCAACCTCACCGCTTTGCAATGCCATCTCCATAAGGCTAAGTCTCTGGCAAATTAAAAAAATTAATACTGACAAATTAAATATATAGACTCTGGCAACATTGTAAATATGTATGTCAGTCGTATTGTAGATATAAACTTGCATTAAGTGAATTTATAAACATTATAATGTATTCACTTTACTGTGACAGCACATAAATCTTTATTGTATTTATTGTTGCCACAATTGAATATTACCTATGAGAAAACGACTTTAATTCTTTCTTTACTTCATTCTTTATTTAATTTTATTGCATCTGAAATAATCATGAATTATAAGGAGTTTATCTCCAAACATGTTACAGATTAAGTTTTGATGACGAAAATAAATTAAATGTGAGTTATAAACAAAGAATCTTTTATCGACTTGCAATGACTAAAATATATATATATATGTCGCCGTCGTTACTATATGTAATAAATTGTATATTGCTGTTTATAGCGAGGTGGCAAAACGACTTAATAACCTAGCATTATTAAAATTAGTAAGGCTTTTTAGTCCAATATACATGGACCTAATCCGAACTAACCTTGCTTGCTTGATTTATTTTGTCTGTATAATATAGAAGTAAGTCTCTTTAAATATATTAATACATTAAAAATATCTTACATTCCCATACAAGGACCATGACAACTTGCATATTTAAAATGTATCACAAATAGATAATTTTCTTTGATGGCGGACAAACCAAGAACACCATTATTTATATTCATCATAAACTTTATCAACTCCGAAATTTGAAATTCAAATTATGATGCGGTCATTCCGAGCTGGAGTCACAAAAAAAAACACGAAACAACGGCTAATATTGCTTAATCGTTAAGAAACTGATTTTTTTCCAAAGAGTCGATGTAAATCTCTCACGTGTTATCTTACTTTTACATACTTTGTAATCAATTTATTAATATGGCGGTATATTAAATTAATGATCGAATAAATGCTGTCACAAAAGATAATGTTAATGGTCCCTACACGTCCGTAGTCCGGCGTAAAGTTTTTTAAATATAAAGTCGATAAATACTACCAACAGCCAATAGGTGAGATTAAAAATATATAAGGTCGGAATTATACAAAATGGTGCTAATGTACAACCATATATTATCAATAATATTATTAAAATGTCGGCCGGTATAACGAATCGACTTCATATAATCTTACATTCATATACTTATATGGCAGAGCTAGCCTTGTTGACGACCGTACCTCTCAGTCGCACAGATCACCTTTCTGTTTTCCGTCTTTATCTTACTAATAAGCCGCACGCACACATACCCACACCTATGTGTATATGTCTGTATGTATGTATAAGATGTCAATGCGATCAATAAACAGTTTCTCCGATTTTGCGATTCAATGATTTCAGATATCTATCTATGCAAATTCGTTAATGATTTTGAAACATTACAGTGCATTAGTAAAGAAAATAGTTTCTTCAATTAAATTATCAACTTAGATGTTAATTATATTTAAAATTTTATGACATTGAAATTATAGTGCTTATTAAAAATATACGATTCAAACTCAAATTATCTTTTAATAAAGCGTATTAGTATAACAAAATTCGGCCTCTGGCTCGGTCACTGTATTGCATATCGCGCCATTAAAGAACAAGGAAGAGAATCTTTAAGGTTGAGATTTAAAAAAATATGTGTATATAAAACTCTTTGTTTTATAACACAGATAATAGATAATTGTGGAGTTGGATTTTATCACTTACAATATTCGAGGATGTTATTGTTCTATTGTCTGTGGTGTTTACAATCTGCTTGAAACTGTGAACTTGTGTTTTTTAAGCTGTTATAAAAAATATACATGTAAATAAAATCCACATAGAACTTAATTGACTTATTAAAAATGTTAATTTAATGGAATGATAAATTGCTTTTTTATATACGAATTAATCGAAACATGATGCAGTGTTTGTGAACCGAGGCAATGACTCGCATCTTGAAATAAAGGACTGGGCATCATCTCTTGAAATAAAAGTATCGAACTTATATACTCAAATACATGTATATTTGATAATTTAAGATTTCATATAAAATAAAAATGTATTGCGAATATAACCTTAAAGTATATTTTTCATCAGAGTCGCCCACAAAGGAATCCCCAAACACATTAACGTTGCATCATGTGGTATGGCTATGAATAATTAATAATATATTAAAATAATCCAATCCAATTTAAGCTTTATTTTTACTGACATAGATTGTTTTTTCAAACGAAACTTCCACGACGATATTCAGTTAAGGATTATTCCTTACAAACCCGTACTTAAATATGAGATAATAAAAGCCTATAATAGATTTGTGTATACATTTGTGGTTGCCGTTAAGACATCTGCTTACACAATTAAATACTACTTAAGATGTACATTTTACTTCATATAAAGTATTATTATTAATATTTATTACATAACAATGTTACTTTATTCTAGATCTATAGAAATCTGGAAATATTTCATGAAAAACTAACCAAACTGCTCACAAATTTGTATATGTAAGTATGTAATATAATATGCTATTTATTGAAATCCCCAGCATCCTAATATCTGTATATCGAAACCCAAAACCAATTTTGTTAAGATCAAAACAAAAGATTTAAACATGAGATCCACGCTATTCTTGTGTCTTGAAGAAATTTTATCCCCCGTCGAGATTTCTGTCGGACGCTGCCGCTTCGTTGCCTACAATACGTTTGAGTGTATGTGTACCTATGTGTGTACTTGTGTTTGTGTGTGTGTATTGCGTGTGTGTGTGTGGCTATCTACAACCTTCTTGTGATGGGAAGTGAACCCTTTACGCGGGGGAAACGGTTTTTTATTTGCACTCGGACAGCGGCATCAGGTAGAAAGGATGATCGTTAATTTTTAAAGGACACACTGAACTTTATGTTTACTCATACGGTCACTAGTCGAACGAGACATTGTAAATATCTTAAGATTTTATATATTTTTTTATATCGTATTGCGTTTATTATGGTTTACTGCAGGCTTTTGTCTGCTATCAGTGAAAATAAAGTGTCTGGAACCGCAAGAGTCGAGGGCTCGTTGATGTCTTTCGTTAATAACTTTTAACGCCCGCTGCTTTCACAAGTTTACTGACCCCTTTTTGGTCGCAAATATGGTACTTCAAAATTAATTATTACTATATCTTACAATTAAAATAACTAACTCCAATGAAAAGTGACTCTAAAGATACCAATCGGAGAAGTAAAATGTGTCTGTAGGGAAAAAATCTGTAACTGTTTTGATTTTCAAAAAAAAGTGGTTTACCGACAAAATAATTACATTAAATAACGATCCGGGCGAGAACCCAAGCCCGAGCCCATCTCAAGGGATCGCCGCATCGAGTGCGAGGCAATAAAATAAGACGATAGTGGGGTGGGGGCTGCCGTCTCGACCACCGCCCTAAGTCACGGTCGATAGCGATAACTCACTAAAAACTACAATATCCAACGCACTCGTCGAATTGTACACGCAAAAACGCTAACCTCTTATATCATGTTCGTTAGTTTTCGTTCGACAAAAAGTGATCATTAGAGTGTGTGAGGCGCGGCGGGTGAGACGCTCCGCAGCCTCCCGACCGATACAGTCCGCTTTTTATCACTCACCTACCAATCCATATCGAGACTATTATATATTTTTTTATTTAACCTTATCATTAATGCTGTATAATGACAGACGGATGCCAATTATGACCTCACTCATAGAGATCTAGATTCTAATTCGTCCTTCTTAATTTAACAACTATATTTCAATTATACGATCCTAAAAAAATCAGTCAGTCAGTCTCACTCACACCCTCAGTATTGTATTGTAATAAAAAATCACAAACACATCGAATATTTTCCATACAATATTTTGTTTCATTAATTTATGATCAGAAAATAATAAAATGTAAGAGAGAGTTTCAAAATCGTTAATAAGTCAGTGGTAGACGTGTCTGTTAACATCTACGTTATAATTAATAACCAACATGAATGTTTGACACGACCACGTAAATGGTCATCTCGCTGGTACAACCGAACATGTGAATTATATTTACAAAGGAATCGCGTTTTTTTAATAATTTTAATCACTTGTACATAATACTGTTTGTTAAGCCACTGGAGTTTATATAACTGTAACTGTATATATGAAATATATTATATATACATATATGTATATATGGTTGAAGAATATAACAATTTTCAGATAACATTTTTTCCTATACTTAGTCGAAGTCATTTGGTATCTGTGGTTTCAAACCGATAGCTTATATTAAGTATCATTGCCAAATCAAATTTATTATAAGAAAGAAGGTTGTAGATTATACAGAATCCTAAGTTTATTCCTATACGGTTTTATTATATATATTCTTCACACGGATGTATATGTTTCATATACACATAGTATGTGTTAAAATAATCAACATTATTTACAAAATAAAAGCTCTTACGTTTTTTGATATCTGATCCTAACTTTTCATCGTCAACCCACTGACATTTAACGATATCAATGAATATACACAACATTTGAATTAGAGCACAATGTGTTATAAAACAGTTGATGAATTAACCAAAATGTTTTCTATAAATAAATTGTGATCTCAACGTTTCGATGTTTTAAACTTTTGGTAATAATTTAGTGTGAATAGCAAAAGACATTGTGTATTTAGTTTGCGTGTCCGGTGACTGAGATTAACTTTGTATTATGAATGAGAAGCACGTGGCGTGTTAGCACGGATTACGTTTTGTGGCTTTTAACAATATTGCTCACATATTGTATTTTACTATAAACTATACTTTAAGCTATATATTAATCATTCTTCTACAGGATAGTTCCAACACTTCTTATTACATAGAATTAAATGTTAAATATTCATATTATTATTACAGTATAAAAACTACAAATAATATTAATTATAATCTCCCATTTAAGTTATAACTATTTAATTAAGAAAAAAAAAATATTCGAATGAGTTTGAAGATGTGATCACAAGTCATTAGCATGTTGTCTAAGAAATGTTTATTACGAAACTGACGTTATATTTTTAGTTTTTATATGAATATGTTATCTTGTATCTATATAAAACATATACACGTTAATGTCACATATTAAGATTCACAAAATAATGTGTAGCCATTTTAATATTGTGGGATTTTCCTCGTATTCAAACACGTCATTTTTAATCGCTATCTATGTAGTAACAGATACCAATCAAGCCACGGTATTTTTATAACAATTTTATCGCTATCATATTTAATATA
>DVQP01001983.1:0-13619 GCA_018231745.1 Danaus eresimus
ACTTTTCAACCGACTTCAAAGAGAAGGAAGTTTTTAATTCGAATAATGTTTGTTAACTACCACTCCTGCAATTAAAGTCTGATTTTTAAATTAGTTATCGATTCGAAAGGGTTTTGTCCTGAGGTTTACTGTCACCAAGTCAGGATCTGACGAAGGGATCCCATTCCGTCAGAAACGTCATAAAGATGATGACGCGTATCTCCAATGTGGTTTATTGCGGACAAAGCCGCATGCAATATGTATTTATAATATATTCATAAGAGGATGTACATACATATTAACGTTTAATCGGCCGCTAACTTACAGCCAGTCAGGTCATGACTTAAAATCCTTATTCTTCCACATCATCGAGAATTAAAACAGAACTTTATTATTAATATAAATTAAATTTTAACGATCAATGAACAAAGTTTCACAACTTTCAAGTTTTAATCAAAGGAGTTTCTTAACAATTAATAAATACAGATTTAAGACAAATTTATTCAGGTACCTAGTCCATAAATTTTAGAAACAGCCCAAGGCTTATTTCGAAAGCAAAGCTTCAGTATCTAACATCTTGATCTTGAAACGGGAAGTTGTCCTTATTATTCCATTATCACTTAAATATGGTTTGATTTATCACAGATTTTACAGATAATAAATAATTTACTTCAGTTTTTTTTATATGGCAATTTAAGGTTTTCGTGTTCATTAAAAGAAATTCGGTTTTTATTACAATAATGTTCATTCATCATCGAACCACCAGCGAAATATTTGGATTTTGTGATTTGTCTATTAACAGCTACTAAGCTATATAGCATACATCTGTATAAGGGATATGAAAGATTTCTACAGTAACAGTACCGCGTTATGTTTTTTTTTACCGAAAAGTAAATAAATTACAAAACATATATATGTATATATATATAAATCCTGGAATATCACCAGGATTTTGAAAAGACTAGTGACAGCAGAGAATTGTAACATAACTATATACAAAACACGGCTATACATCTCGCTACGTGCTCTACTCAATTTCACCAATTAGAGTCTTTATATTTCATGCAATACGTTCAAACTGTCAGTCATACAGTATGTCAAGTGAAGTTAGCTCTATCTATGACAACTTATAGTAATTGATCATATACTTAGTATTTTTTTTCTACGCATACTAAATTCTCACAGAAAAGGATTTACGATAATTCACGTTATAGTGTTAATTGAAATTATGACATGCTAGACGTCATTATACATTTTTTAAATTCAAATATAAATTATAAGTAGAAGCACAAATTGTATTTGATCGGCTAATTTTCATTAGAAATCATTTCTATACAATTAAAGCTCAAAGGCTGGCCAAGAAGTTTATTCAAATTATATCTCATATAACTATAAGCCACTAAAATTAACGAGTCAATTCCAAAAACAACTCTCATATAAAGTATTAAGACAAACGTTCAGTAATTGTTGAGTGACACTTAGCAAATACGCAGACATTCTTAAATTTTTAATATTTTTTTTTCCTGTAACAGATATCAGTATTACAAATTTTATTTATACTACGTCAATAATTACTTCGTGAGTAATTATTTTGACCAATTTCAAAATATCAAGCTTTTTTATGTATATCGCTAATTAATTAACATAAAATTTTCGACACTACTATCTGCGAAATTATTATTTTCCAACTAGGTTTATTTATTAATATTCACAATTTAAAAAGCATTGAAATAAAATCCAGCCAGAGAGGGATAAATCATATGACGTTTCCGCTGTATATTTTTATTGGCAGCTTCAAGAACACATTTGGAAATTTAAAAAAAATGTCCTTTTGAAAGATGTCGCGTAGATATTCAGTGCGATAGTATAATCTGTTTTGTGTTTGATTCACCGGACGTTAGTTGGAGCGCGGGGCGCGGGAACAGTAGGGCTGTGCGGGGTGCAGGGCGGGGAGGGAGCCCTGCTGTAGGGCGCGGCGGGGTCCGCGGGGGGCGGGGGAGGGGTGCACGCTGCAGCGCGAGGTCGTCGCTCGCTCGCACGGCGTTCTGCCAGTCGGGAGCGGGATGCGGTGACGTAAACTGCATCGGCTCGGGCCGCGAACGTAGTGTAGGACGGGACGTCGTCGTCGTTATCGATGTATTTAATTTATCGAGTGCCTCTATTAAACGTTCCTGAGTGACTGTGCTAGTGCTGATATTTTTCTCTCCACGACCTACCCGCTCTTCACTACGTGAGCCGCTGCGGCCTCATCAATTTAGCTCCGGATCCGAGGATCCCCGAAATGGTGAGTACGGTCGAAGCTCCCGGCCGTGGTTTGTTTACGTCGGCCCTAGTGCCCTCTCACTCTCATAACCTGCCGCCCGTATCCCATGTCGCCTTTGCACGCGACTTTTTCTGTTTTTGTTTTGTTACCGAAATGTAGATATCTACGTCGACGGCCGCCGTGCTGGTCGCATCCGCCGTGAAGTCCGATTTTTTGTGTGCATGGTTGGTGCTGTTTTTTTTGTAGTATTTTCGCAGGTAGTCGAGTGATTCTTCTCATTATATAGAAGCGAGTTTGCAAAAATTACCACGAGATGTCGGGATGGAGGGTGTGGGGGGTGAAATGTTACGAGGGCGAGTGGTGCGTGCGACCGCCGATAGTAAATAATGAACCAGCCGTCGCATAATATGTAGGTCGGTGGAGTGTGGACGAAGCTCGCGGGAGTGCACGCGATGCCGGAGTCGGCTGTACCGCAACAAACAATGTGTAGGGCTAATGCATCCGCTTCGTGCTTCATTGCTAGCCAACACACGTAGACCTCGGCGAGCATGTAATATGTGAACGGTACCCATCCTACACATATTATACGTACTGATATTATCTATAACACCGTAAATGATGCTAAAATGTAGATTTAATTTGTAGCATATGATAACTATCCACCAAATTGAACATAAAACAATAGCCTCAGCACGTCACAAGAGTTACGTATTGTGATTTGTTACTTGTGAGTCATGACAGCATAATGTGTAGTTTCGCGCATTTTTGTCCACGCGTCATTGGCTTAGCCGGTAGTACTACGATGTGCTTGGAAATTCAATGAAGCATGTCGTATTGAAATGTAATTACTTGTTTGAATCTCTGGAAAAACCTACTGGACGTTACATGACGTTACGAGAATTGCTAACAATTTTTGGGTTTTTAAATGATTACAATCATAAAAAAAAAAAAATCGCAATAAAACCGAAAACTTAACTATTGTCTTACGATTCCATTCTTTAAATTGTGTAATAAATTAATGGAATATTATCTTAAACTTGACCTAGAGTATTGCGCGTGTAAAAAAGCTATTATGTAATTAACATTTTTAATTTCATAACTTTTCATACATAAAAACACCAGTCCGCTGCATTAAGATATTCGTCTTTATCAACCAACCGGTTTCTTATTCTCCATGTACTTTAAAAGTAACGGTAACCAAGTTTTCCCATCGACCGAGCTTAGACTAAACCGACAACAATTTCTTCCGAGATTTTAACAAACATTTCAAAGACGCAATATTTTGTCTTGAATCTTGAATTCGGGACGCAGAAGATTTTTCGACTATTTGTCATTCATTAATTCATACGCGACGCGGGTTTATCATATTCCGACGAATCGTATTCACTAGAATAATTTTTTTTATCCGATTCATATCCGATTTGTTATTCAAGGTATGTCCAACCGATTCTTCTAGTAATTTAGTCGGTTTCAATATCTTATTATTACGTAATGCTTCTGCTGGCCGAGTCTTGAGGTGAAAACCGAATAGTGTGTTAGCATTATTAATGTTTTATCGAACAGCTTGCGGTGGCACGTGCTGAGCAGGTGTATGCCGGCTGTGGTCTCACCTGTCCCATCATCAGCTGCTTCACTCAGTAGACAATACCGCTGGATTTATATGCACTTTTCTCTAATAACTTCCATTAATTAAAAATCAGCTGCTTCTAATGTTCGACATAGGAGTCCTGTATAACTATAACAATTTTGATACAATCCATAATATTACTAATAGATACATACATTACGCATGATGTATATATTTATATGTTTTATATATAAAAGCGGTTTGTTGAATATAATTCTGTCCTAAAAATTCAATAGACGTGTGTATTGTGTACTATATATTTATCAACACAGTTTATCGCTCATAGCAACACTGGTTTCGCACACATACGAAATGATAGCTTTACACATATTGTTCTAGTAGTAGAGATTATAGTAGTAGAGATATGTGCGTATTATCTGTTACATAAGCGTGGTACATGATATAAAGGTGTAATATACCATCCATTGTCTCGTAATATAAAACAATACGATACCTGGCTGGGGAAGGAGGTTCCTCTATTTAAATCTTACGACCATTTTTATGACGACCGGTTATAAACGCCCCTCGACGCGTGCTGTCAACATTTTATGTGGGTGTGCAATTAACTTGCAGATGCAGTGGCACTGACCTTGTGCCTTTTGACATTCGACCGTTTCAAACCTCGTTTACTTCATTCCGTGCAATGAATAAACTATTCTTTCTCCATTTTTAATTTAACTTAACAGTCATTACACTTTTAATATATGTAATCTCAATTTTGTTGATGTGTTTTAAGTTTTTTCGTATCGTCATTGTATGTAGCTGGGTATGTTATGTGAAACAAAGCGAGTTACTTACAACAATGTGTAAGATTGTAGTAATGGATCGGTGACCGCATAGTAACAGAGTAGCGGATCAAACCGGAAATTTTTGAAATAGATACATTTTACCTCATTTCGGCATTAAGGCTTAGAGTAATATTCAAGTCTTAGTTTTGTTTTAAACAATAAATTATTGTAATCGAGACACGATACAATCTATACATGTTGGTTATGATAAAACAATATTTGGGTGTATACCCAGCCCCCTTTTCCCCTCCCCCCCCTATATCATCGTGTTCCTCGTCACGTACGCACGGGCCCTTTACATACAGGGCCAGTAAGGGGCAGCGCGCGCAACCACCTCTATCGAATTGTCGAATGAGGGAGTCGTTATTAGCCCCTGCGTCCTCTCCCCAAAGCATCTTCGCCCTTCATCCCGCTTTGAGCTGCCGTCTGTGTTCGTCCGCGTCGCTACCCCAAACCCCTCTGTAGTAACTCTATGTTAATAGTTTAACATTTTTAACAATGTCTATATGTGGTTCCGTACAATCGTAACAGCCAGCGGTCGACGACACTAACGGCTAACTATTTATACCTGCGTCGAAGTGCACCGGAACTCGCTCGCTGCATTCGTTGCAAGCATCTTCTCCTGTCAATGACCTCCTTAAATTCTTGTTTCCTGAGTCAATTATTATTCTAACGATTTTAACATTTCTCCATCTTATTTAAATGCTTTTAAATAAATCGTAGACTATTCTCATTCGATATTAAAGTCTGAGGACAAGTCACGGTTTATGAAAGGTACGTGTTGTAATAAAGTGCCCTTCGACATTGTTTAGGTTGCGTCAATCCGCCTACATGTGGCAGGGCAACCTACGTTATACATAACAACATGAATTGTGTCAAGCAACTTGCCCTAGTTTTTAACAGCACTTCGTACACGCGCTGGAAGACTAGCTCTCAGTCAACAAAATGGAACCGTAAAGAAGAATTTATGCCATCGTTGTTTTCAAACTACTGAAAATAAAAGTATGATATTGTTTTCTTCTACTATTTTCTTTTAATAATGTTAATAAACTATTATCATACCGTTAACATCAGGATGTTAAACCGGACGGGATCGATACTTGTGTTGCATAATGATAGCAGTACTGGATAATCTACTCAAAAGTTGATGTGATCCGCGAGCGATGTCCGCCGAGGAATTTCCGCGAAAAAACGTCCGCGTCACAGGGCTGCGTCACATACACGTCACAAGGCCACGCCACCGATGGCGGTGATAGAACAACTCCGAGTATACAAATTTAATCTTCGTATCCATACTAATTATGTGTGACTGATGACAATAGTAATATTATATCTAATTTTCACTTTTGATCGTGACTGTGGAAAAACGTGTTGATATTATATTACAGATGAAAACATTTAAAACTCTTAGATACTGTATATGTTTCTGCATTTAAATTGTAATCTCATAGTAAAACAGTTATAATAATAGACAACTTACACGTTGGACTTTTAATGGCTGCGTTTAGTCGGCATATAAAAGCTGCAAAGAATCTTTTTTATTGGATGAGTTAGTTTTAAAAAAGCTAAACATTTCTAATATTACTTTAATTCTGTAATAACATCATGACCTTTATTATGTTCGTCTGGTTTGTTTTAGATAGCAGTACTTTATTGCTGCAGAGATATTTCTTTGAACTTACGTATACGTATGTGTCATTGGAGCATTTTATCAAGTATTCTTGTTTTCCGTATACGTAATTATCTGTCATAAGTTACATAGAAAATGTGATTCACTTAATGGAATCTGACGTACTCGAGTAGACCAAGAATGTGTAACGTAAGTGCGGACCTAGAGTTTCTCACGGAATGGTTCGTAATAACTCTGTAGTCATGTACAATAAGCATTAGAAAGCGGCCGGTGACCGCAAAAAAGGTAGCTATGAAAGGGCCCTACTCTAAGGCAACTGGTTACGATACTGTTACATCATAGTTCAACGATAACCTCCTCATCCCACGGTTTCATGAATCTCTCGAAGCTGCTTATGCATATGAATATCAGAGACGACTGTAGACGCTTAGTTTCGTGCACGTATGTGCCACTGCCCTTGCTATTGTCTGACATAAAATCTATGACGTCGACGGCTTTAAAATTTCTCACAAAGGGTTCAACCCTTCCGAATTGCCATGTTAGGGATGGGGCAGAGCTTTTAATTCAGCTGAATGTAAATAAGTATTGGACTTGTTAGGACACTTGTGTGCTATGAATTGTTAGGGTACTTCTCAAGGGCACTCCGTCGTCGGTAATGTAATAATAGCACGGAATGTTCAGCTTTTTTGTATTAGGGGAACTTCATTTTTGCGTAACCTATGCGTGTCTCAGTGTACAGTATTCACATTGAAGTAACATTTTGGTTTACATCAACATTAATCTTGTAATCCTTCCCCTTGACATGTTCATTCAAAATGTATTTAATAACAATCTCAATAAACAGCTGATTTTTGTTATTATCCTTCTGAAGTGAAACAATGCACATAAATAAATAGGTGTTCCCACGAGCTGGGAAACCTGTTCGGGTATGGCTCGTGTACATTTAATGTAATGAAGACTTGTAAGAAACTGTTATTATATATGCAGTATGCATCTCGACTGGTATCCGGACGTATTGAATGCGGCTACTGCGATGAGCTCCAAGCGATTTGCTTCCTCATTACTCGGCCTTGCTATATCCATGTGTTGTGAATGCATTGCTTGTTTTATTGTTACTCTTATACAAAAGTCACTGTTTATATGTGTGCGTGATTGCATTGCATTATCATTATATCCACTAGTTTCTATGCTGATTTTATATATTTTCTATATATCCGTAAAATATCGAACTATATTTTTCTATGCATTTATATTAACTAGTTTAATCATAATGAACGTTAAATTAATTGTTAATTGTATATTTTTTTTATGTTATTATACTTATACGGCTTACGGTTAGTAATAACTGTAGTACCGTAACTACAGTCTGCTGTGCTCGGTAACTTAAGTGGAATAACCGGTTCAAATCTAACATTTCCTTACTATGTTACTTGTTTGTCATTGAAATAAGTAGTAAATTTAAGACGATATCACATTCATACTTTTATTTATTAACATACATACGTTAGGGAATAAAAATACAGTAATAATTTTTTCATATTATTCTCTTTGCCAATCCATAAATAAATAATTTTATAGTTATCAATGTGTTCTATTATACGTGATGCAATTAATATAATATTATCGCTTCGAGAGTTCGTATAATATAAATGTAGAAACTGTATTATTTGAAAGGAAGTCGTGTATTGTTCTATGTTAAGATGCAGGTCATGGTAAATGGGAATACATGCAGCATTTTAACCCTGGCGGTACGAATAGCTGGATGATGATAGTTGTAAAACTGGCAATGTTTGTATTTGTTGGTTTATCGTATCGAATGTAAGTGGGTCAAATGGTATGACGGCAGCGATAAACGAGCCCTCGCACGTTCACAATAATTTGTGCAAGCGTCGGTTTACACACAAAAATGCTTTGAAATATTTATACCGATTCGTATTTTAGTAAATTATACGATTTTAATAGTATACTTGGTACTTATTTAATGATAGTCCTAATTTTGGTTAAGGTTCCGGTAGTTATTGCTCATTAAATGGTAGTAGACATAAGTCACTGTAAATAGTTTGTAGGTAGAATCTTACATGTGATTTCCGCTGTATGTGTGTTGTGCTAAGTATATAAATGCAGTTGCATTCTGTTGCCGTGGTACCAAGGCCGTGATGCAATACACTCAGGTGGTTTGTATCTTATGATTGCATCACGTGCGTCCCGAGTATAGACATCTAATCAATGGCGATATTGAACTCTGAAAAACACATTTGTATGGTATTTATACTTCGTTACAACATGTTCGGGATTAATTAATTCACCTTGAAATATTCATTGTATAGGATATGATTATACAAGTGTGTCAATTCCTATGCGGATTTGTTGAATGCCATCGCGCTACTGTTATAACTCTTATATGTATTAATTTTCCCGCGTGTTTCCTATCACGTGTCATGTCATACCTCGATCGCACCTAGCGACCATCTGTACACGTCGGTTATGTAAAGTGAATGCGATGCTATGACGAACCACGATTAATGTCTATAAATAGCGGGCGATCCGTCCTTGAGCCGCCGCGAGTGCTAAGAACTGGGTCAGCCCGAACTGCCTCATGGCGTTTCCTCTTCCCCTCCCTGCCCGCCGCCCCTCACCTCAGCTATCCTCCACACCTATTACCCACAATAGAAACTGTATCGCCGCATGCCATACTTCCTCGTACATTTTCCGACTTTCTATTTACATATATTGTCAACAGTTGCATTCATTTTTGGTACATCTAATATTAAATCACTATAGACAGCTGTTCCTTGAATCCGGTAACTTTTTTTTTAATGTATTTTTCTATAGACTTATTGTATGGCAAGTTGAATTGTTTGTTACACGTGTATTGTAAGTGGGGCTGTATACATAATTTTGTTACCTGAGAAGTATTGTTAATTTGTGTTGTCGGAGAAGGCAGGTAGCCGGATTATAATCGTTACTGGCTCGTTCTGAATATTCTTTCAATTATCCTCGCATCCGCAGCTCATGGTTGCTGAATTCTCATATTGCAAATTTATAATGTATCCGTATTGACATGAATTCATTTGTAGTAATATTATTTTTTTAAAAATCAGTACCTAATACTGTACTGATATTTGCCGAAGAAATGAATATTTTTTAAAATTTTGTACCCATATTTATTTAAAATTAAAATCAAACCCAGAATACTTAACACAAATTTATATACATTAATAATTTCAAAATACTTTCTACATAACATAACACAGCTATTATTACAATGTTAGGAATCTGACCTTTACTTAACTTTCTACCCTCTCAGAGTTAGGTACATCGGTTACATTAAACCTTCTAAGTTATTGATTTATATTTCATTTACATGCAATACTTTTATTCTATACTTCTTAAAACTAAATCGTCCTTAACTAATTGGTGTAATTTATATTTTTGCATATTTTATACGTTCCTAAAGATAACTTCTTGAATATTAATAAAACTTCATAAAAATAAACATACTTTTAAATTGCATGTATTATCTTTTAAAATTATTATCGTTCGACGTCAACACCGAGCGAGGTGTTTTGTACAGTAGAAAATAATAAATTGTATAATAAACACTTTAAGGTCTTCAAATTTATTTCTCTTTTCACAAACAACAAACTGTTCATAACTCTCAATGAAACCTAAAGTAACATTTCTCATCAGTAACAATCACGTAATTTCAAACGTTAAGTTTCCGATCAAGAGATTTGTTTTTTTCTTAACTTTCAATTTAAATAATTTTATACGGATTCTTTTATTTGGTAACAGGAAATGGGAACTTTTAAATGTTGCGTGACATTCCATAATGATAGCCGACTCTGTAGAACGATGAATGCAAATTGTTATACGTAAGTATAATGTATGTCACCTTTGCGGGCGCCGTATTGGGTGAAAGCTCTTAGGACTTCGTCATGTCATATGTGTGTGTGGGCAGAATTTAATTTTAGGCTTCGGGGTAAACACCGGACGCCACCTGTCTCGCTCCTTTGTTTCGTCTTCGCAAATGTCAGCGGAGGTCATCTAAATAAAGGCATTATATGCGTCTGATTCGGGTTGGGATCGCTGTCTAGACGTTGGGTTGCATCGTCCGATCGATTGCACGAACGTACCTCAGACGGTCGTCGACCCCGTGGGCGCATCGGTGACGTTACGCTCTGGTGATGCGCTCCTCAATAACCCCACGGATGGACAAGTCGATTCTCACTCGTACCACTCGAGTTGCGTTCAGGCGCTCCTCACAAATTATTACCGAAAACAACGATGTAAAAAAGTAGAATAATGTTACATCCAATAATAGACGGTGTAATATTCGTCGAATCCAATAGCCGTAATATAATCGGGCCTGAAGTTTAACGAAACGGGGACCGGTTTAGATTTCGATTCGGCTTTGTTGAATATTTAAAAAAAAAAGTTTTGAGTTTGTTAAACACATTTCTAAGGCAGCAGTACAAAAAAAGGTCTTTTGAGAAATCCTAATGCGCCGAATGTTTTATTGCGGTCTTTGCACTCTTAGGTAGTTTTTAAGATCAATGCTTTATCTCTGACTCCCTAATGCGTCTACCGACCTTCGGGGACGGTCAAATAAGAATGCGACATTGCCCTCGTCATAATATTTGAAAACATTTATTGCCGTTCATTGTTTGAATTTTTATTACGGTTAAAGTTATAGTGAAGTCTATGGACTTAACGATGTCTTTTTTCTGTCACATTTTATTGTTTTTTTATTTGTCAAATGAAAGAATCAATAAATATAACAATAGCTCGTATTTTATTCAAACATGTTAGTTTTATAAATTATGTAAACATTTATACAAGTAGCGGATACGTGTGACCGTATCGAATGACATTGGGTGGTGGTAATTTTTCCACATTAGGGCGACGAAGGCGCTGCAGATGGCGTTGTACGTGTCCCCTGGATTCACCCGGGCCGCGGACGCTCACCTCAGGCTGGCGCTCATGTTCAAGGCTCGCCGGCACTGGGCCGCCGCTGCCGTCCACTTCCGAAGGGCGAAGCTGGCTCCGCATCAGGACGCGACCTTCACACGCCTAGAGCTCAGCTTCCACGCTGCGCATCTCCTGGAAGCAAAAGGACTCCGGAAGGCAGCTAGAGATGCCTACGAGAGATTACTGAAGGAACCGCAGCTGTCATCGTCCTTGAAAGCTGATGTCTGTCGCCAGTTGGGTAAGATTTATTAAAGGCTCTTAGTAAAACAAAAAGCAAACTGTAATACATTTCATATCTATATGTAAGAAAATAAGATACAACTATTACTAGGAACATGTTATGAAGCAAAATAGATTCTTATCTATACGAGTTGTTGGAGGCAATTCCGACTACATATGTTTCTTAACTATTACCCACATTTTCGTTTCCTTTTACCAAATAGGGATGTTTACTCGGATGGTCTAATGATTCAACATAAAGCTCGGTTGAACTAAACGGGTTCTACCAGTTTGAGAATGCATAACATGAAAGTGTAGTACAAATGGAAAATGAGTCAGTTTCATACTAGCTGTGGCATATTACAAAGAGTTTCGCAAACGACAACACTTTAAAATAACTAGAATGTTTACATTTTTAAACTCTATATATTTTATTATTGAGAAAGTGTTCATGTTATCAAGAAATGTATTCGTAGTTTCTAAACCGAAAGGATGTGTCGACCTCATACACTTAATAAATGATGTCAAGATGAATGTGTCATTCAGAGTGTGTCATGTTTCATTTAGTGACGTCAAATCGATCGAATTTTAAATAAAAGTTTTGCCAGTTACGTAATTAAAAAAAAAACTCAACATTTTATGAAATTAGTTAATTTTTTTTAAGTTGAGTAATATAAAAATTACTTCCTGCTTCATTAGATTAAACTTGTTCTTAGGATGTTATATTTGAACTTATTTAAGAAGCAAAAACTGGAAAGAATCCGTATAAAATATTAAAATAAATGTTTAATAGTTCACACAATAATAACTTTGAATGATGTCACTATATTGAAAATAACATAAACATGCGATTAAACTTCATTTATTGCAATCATAAGCTTAATAACAAAATCGCAAGGTACGTAAGTATCGAGATAGTTCGTTAATCATGACCAATCATCGTATATATGTCAGGATGGTTGTATCATCGTTGCGTGAGCCTGGGCGAGACCGCGGCCCGAGCTCGCGCGGCGGTGTGGTGTCTTCAGCGTGCCGTGATGGCTGAGCCCGAGTCTGGTGCGGGGCTGTACCTGTTGGGGAGGTGCTTCGCCGCTCAGGGGAAAGTGCACGACGCGTTTGTCGCATATAGAAATTCAGTGGAGAAATCCGAAGGGAACGCTGATACTTGGTGCTCTATAGGGTTAGTTTACCACAAACGGTTACTCCTTTTGCGTTTCTGATACATTAGTCTCGATATACTTTAATTATTCATAAAACGTTTTCTATCAATTTCTGTAATGTTAACGGTAGTGCTTCTCTTGTATTATATTTTATGCCATCCTTCAGTGTGTCAGTAACAGTCCATCGCCCACAGAGTGCTCTACCAGCAACAGAACCAGCCAATGGACGCGCTCCAAGCCTACATCTGTGCTGTTCAGTTGGACAAAGGTCACTCAGCAGCGTGGACCAACTTAGGCAGTCTATACGAAAGCTGTTCTATGGCAAGGGATGCGTTCGCCTGCTATAACAACGGCGGACCAGCTGCCACTATGGGAAACGCCCCACTGAGACAGAGACTCGCCTTCCTCAGAGCACACCTGGCGCATGCACCGATGCCATCGGTTACTGGCAAGTAAGTAATAATGATATAGTTAAATCACGTGGATATGCTTGCAGTTAATTATCTTTAACGATATTTAAGACTTATTGAAATGAAGCTAATAATGTCTGTTTGCTACTTTATTTTATTATACTAAACTACATACTCGGGACGTTTAAGTTATTTTGCAGCAACCGTGATCACGGGCAGACGAGCCATTCTGATCTCATCGGGAGTATAAAGTTATAAATACTATGAAATAACGCGTTGTAATAAGAAAATATTAGTTTAAATTAAAATTTCTTTACTTCGTTCGGAGCTAAATGCGATGTACCTATACTTTTATTTATCATCAATGAAAATATTTTTATATCCATTATAAAGTACTGTTAGTTACACGTATTTTTTTCTGTTTGGTAAATCATATACTACTGCTTTTTAATTATTCTATCGTATAAGGTAAGCAGTATAATTAGTCGTAACAACTCGTTACGTACTTTTCGCACTATAACAGATATACATACGAGTACATTATTTAATATTAAGCATATCCATAAGTTTTA
>DVQP01001984.1:0-13616 GCA_018231745.1 Danaus eresimus
ATATATACATGTAACTATAAAAGGTTTCACATATTTACGTAAGACTAATACGTAAACAGAGTTCCAATGTAAAAGTGAAGTTGCCATCATTTTTGAATAAAGCTAAATATTCTAGCAATGTGCAAGATGGCGAAGAGGGAAATTGCGGTCGGGTTCTGAGCTACAGTTTCGCGCAAATATTACTCCGTTTCGTTTCGTTTCAGCGTATTTTATTGAACAAAATACTCATAAATCACACCCACTTTTATTAAAGAAAACGGAGAAAACATAGCATGGCTGTGTGAACGTTCTTGTTACTTGGTAAACCAAAATAAATGATAAGAGTGTCACAACAAAACTTTTACATTCCCAATTCATTATACTTTTAAATTACAAATTTATATAAGGAAATTATTCATAATAGATAATGATTTAAGTTTTGGTAATGTAAGTTACAAAGTTTTAATGAGTACGTAAATTATTTACATACGACATTGATGAAAAAAAAAACCTTTGCACTTAAAAATTACCCATCAATAATAAATTAATGAACAATTGGGTAAAACTGACCTAAACAGTGTATTTTAATGTAAGAGTATGAAGTGGGTTCAGCTTTAGTCAGAGAAAATATTTTCAGTGTTTTAATATATTGTCGATTCCAAAAATTTCCCTTTAGATATTATCAGATAGCATTCCTATAGTCATTAATAGAAGCGCCCTATTAATGATCATTTTCATATTTCATGACTCAATGGACCTGCCAATAGAATTTATTGAAATAACTATTGATTGTGATTCGGAAACCGTTTACCTATATGTATCCCTTGTGCGTTTCATATAAACATAATACAAAAATACATAATCAGATTAGTCCAACCAGCGAAAATAAATAAAATGAATTATACATTTTATTTAATTCTTTTAAATTTAAAAAAGTGAAAATCGTAACTACACTGCATATTATCCTTACAAAGTTAAAGCCTTTTTATTTATTTAGACAATGCCATTCTTGTCGATGTAGTCACCGCGCTTAATTCTTGTGTGACAGATAAAGCTCTCAATGTCTCCTACAATGGTTGGTTATAGACGTCTAGTCACAAAATTTTTCACAAAAAGCTCTTTTACTGTTATATTTGGCCGAATATAAAAGCTCTATTATTCTACATTTAATTAAAATTGTTATTAATGTTTCTATTATTATCATTAAATATTTTTTTTATGAATTCTAAAAAGTCGTTATTATTTTAAAATACTTATGTAAATTTGCAGTCCTTAAATTCTTCTTCCTCATCATATTCTCTTTACTTTCTACATTTGCAACCTCTATAAAGTTTTATTTCATTTAAGTATTACACATAAATGAAAAAATAAAATTAAATATCTTAAAACTGATTCAAAGCTAAGCGAAAAAGAATTTAGGTAATAAATAAAAAAATGGTTTTTGTCCACATAAGTTAAGGAAATATATCTAAAACATATAATTAAATGGAATAATCATTTCTGTTTTAAAAGTAAACTATAGCTAAATACTAAAAAAGTAAAATAATTACAAATTACTTAAAATAAATAATAATAAACTTTATGATGTTTTATTATTAATGAACTTTTTTATTTTATAAGTTGTTCAAGAATTCCGCTTATAAATAAATAACTTCATTAATTAATTATTAGAGCAAAGATAAATAGTTAGTTGTATTTATTTTAAATGATACCAAAAAAGCCGTTTCCCCTAATTAAAATAAAATATATTCCGTTTAAATATAAATTATGTACCATTGTGGTTAAAAAAACCAATGACAGCTTTTACGAGTAAAATGCAATACTTAGGGTAGTCTGTAGCTTCCTAAAGCAAAAAAATCTAAACGTTGAACGAAACTTGATAAGCATCAGCTATTAACACTGCAGTCTATTTTATCCTGGATGTTACACAAACTTTTGACGGAAACTATTTTGGCTGGAAGTTATTGACGCGATATTCAAGTCAAAAGGCTCTTTCACTTTAGTTAAACCCTCTTCGCTAAAATCCTTGAATTTAAGTACAAGCAGAAAGTTTTTTAAAGTAATCATTCTAATTACTGACTCTTAAGTTTTGGATGTGAATGTGGATTGCTAATAACGTTTAAGAATTGTATAATGGCTTCAGGTTTAGCTCAACATGGTCTTTGCGTTTTGTTGTTGTTCTTGTTGTTTTGGGGGTTTATTTTATTGGTTCCGCGACGGGAGTATAATGGGGGGGGGGAGGCATACCGTGTAGCCTGATTTTAGGGACTGCGGCGGCGGATGATTCGCAGTTGTCAAGCCCAGAATCGGTATTTGACCCAAGCGTCTCTTTTCGGAGATGTCTGGCTCCAATACCGAGACTGGGGGTGAGATCGTACTTAAATCGGAGTCGATCGGATGACAAGGACGCGGTCGAACCCTGAATAGGGCTCGTAACTTCTTGCGGGAGCGGGAGGAAGAGGAATCTGAGGTTGCGTTCAACTCCTCTTTGAGAAACAGGCTTGCGAGGGTGGACGGAGGTGGTCCGCCGCTAAGCCCGCAAGAAGACAGTGGTGGCGCAGGTGCCTAAGAAACCGGCGCCGCAGCAGAAGAAAGTGGGCCCTAAAAAAGTGATGCTGCCGCGCTCTCAGGCCGTAGTGCTCAAATTACACCCTGAGGCAGCAGCCAGAGGGGCATCTTATTAATCAGTCCTCCTCGAGGCTGAAAAAGAGGTGGACCGAAAGGAGTTGGGGATATGGCCCCTAAAAATCTGTGCTACGGCAACGTGGGCCCGTACCATTGAGGTTCCCGGGTCCACCAAAGCAGACGTTTGGCCGCGAAGTTCAAGTCCGCACTGTCAGAGGTGGTGGAGATGTCGAGCCCCGTGAAATTCACGAATCTGAGTGCCATGCGGGCTAGTAGCCGCACAAGAGGGAGCTACACCGAGGCCCAGGTCAAGGTGCGCAATGTGCGACCGGAGTCTCGCGGCACAGGTTCTGCCCTGCTGGAGGTGCCGGCTGTGGCGACTAAAAGACTGCTGCAGCTGGGCAGCATAATGGTGGTGTGGAGCCAGGTGCAGCTCTCGTATAAGGACGCACGATCCAACCACTGTTTCAGGTGCTTGAGAATGGGGCACGTTGCGGCCGCGTGAACCAGCCTAAAGACCGTAGCGGCTTGTGCTACCGCTGCGGCAAGGAGGGCCACATATCCGCCCAGTGCTCCACGTCACCACGCAACGCTGTGTACGCGGACGCGAGCAAGCCGGCGGACAATGTGATGAGGGGCCATTTGTGCTGCCCCTATCCACCCGTGGGAAAATCCCGGGGGACGATCGCATCGGGGTGCAGGCCCAGATGAAATATCTGGGTGTGATACTCGACAACAGATGGCGCTTGGGCCCTCACTTTAGCGGGCTGACGACGCGCTTGTGGAAGAGCGCGGGCGCCCCCTCCTGGCTCCTCCCAAATCTCGGGGACCCGATAATAGATGCCGTCGACTATATACCGGCATCTTGAAAAGTTTTTTTTATTTATTAATTCCATCATCTCCATTATTACTTCTCGCTACAACCTTTACGCTGATGACTTGCAGCTTTATCAACATTGTGGGATTGATAGAATCAATGAGACGATTGATTCTATTAATGCTGACCTCGAACGCATTGCAACATGGTCACAGCAATATAGTATAGCAATAAACCCAGCTAAATGTCAGGCCATAGTCATTGGGAGTCCTAGACAGACGAGTAAAAGCATTGCGCCGGTACATACATTACAAATTAATAACCAAATTATTCTGTTTGGCCACACCGCAAAAGATCTTGGTGTTATAATCGACAGCTCTTTCAGTTGGCTGGAGGAAGTGAATGACATTTCTCGTAGGTGTTTTTCCACACTACCCTCAATGATGCGACTCAAAAACTTCCTACCTATTAATGCCAAGATCCAGCTTGTTAACACTATGTTTCTCCCCATAATTAATTACGGAGATGTATGTAGCCTGGATTTAAACGAAGACCTGCTAAATAAACTGGATCGGCTTCTCAATACTGCCAGACGTTTCATTTTCAATCTTCGTAAATTTGATCACGTCACTTCTTTTCATAAGCAACTAAACTGGCTTCCAATACGGGAGTGCATATTTACAAGAAACCTTTCTACTCTATATTCCATTCTCAATAATCCTTTTTATCCTAAATACCTTTCTTCTAAATTTCAATTTCTTTCAGAATCTCATGACCGGTCGCTTAGTTCCAGCAAAAACCTGTTACTGTCCTTTCCCTTTAACCGCTCTGGCTTTATGACCGACTCGTTCACCGTGGTTGCTCAGGGAGCTGTCCAACCCCTGTCTGAGGTCCGGGCGGTTCCTAGACGCATGGAAGGAAGGCTGGCTTTGCATTCTTTCGAGAGGCAGAAGACCTCCGGACTCTGCATTGGCGGTGCGATCGGTGGCTGTGCTGAACGAGGCGGAGAAGGCCCTTGAGAAGATCATGGCCACCCGTTTCATTAGGCACCTGGAAGGAGGCTCGGAACGGAGACTTTCAAAGTCTCAGTTCGGGTTCCGAGCCCACTGGTCAACCGTCGATACCCTCAAACGCCTGAGGGCGGTGACGGAAGAGGCGAAACGCAGTGGAGAGGTAGTGTTGGTGGCGTCGTTGGAAATCGCCAAAGCCTTGAACAGCCTCCCACACAGCGCGATACAAGTGGCACTCGAATATTTCGGAGTGCCCCCGTATCTGCGTAGCTGGTAGCCAGCTACCTTTCCCAGACAGGGGAGCAGTCGAAAACCGAAGGGGGTATATAGAGTGGTGGACAGGCGAGAACACCATGCCACAGAGGTTGGCCCTCTGATGGGTCCTGTGGAACGTCAGCTACAAATGGGTCCTGCGGAGTCATCTCTGCCTCGGGATGGGTGTCATTTGCTATGCAGGCGACACCCTCGTCTTATCCTGGGGATGAAACTTCAAGGGGCAGCGCGGCTGGCGGAGGTCGGATCTGACTACCTGATCAGCCCCATAGAGAGGTAAGGGTGAGTCCCGCCATGAAATATCTGGGGGTGAGGCCCCTCAGAACTCACGGTAAACGTACAACGGCTGCGGTCCGTCTGGTCCTAGAGCCTTGGATGAGGCGGAAACGCAAACCCTTCACTTTCCGTCTGACTCAGGTCTTCACCGGGCACAGGTGCTTCGCTGATTACTTGTGTCGGGCGGCCAGGAGAGAGGCGGGAGAAAGGTGCCATGAGGGCGGCGCTGCGGTGGACCTGGCCCAGCACACCCTCGAGGTATACCCAAGATAGGCAGCGCCGCCAAGATCTTGTGGCGTCGCTCGGCGGACTTGTCGTTTTCGGGTATCGCGGAGAAGACGCCTGAGAGTAACAGGTCCTAGCTGGCGGTTTCCTCCTTCTGTGAGACGGTCTTGACCACGAAGGAGGAATCTGAGAGGTAAAGGGAGGATGTGGCCGATGCACGCTTCCTCCGCAGACGACGTACGAGGGTGCGACGGAGGCAATTACAACGCCTGGAGTCGGGCTGGTAACCCGGCTCTAGTGAAAGTTCGGCGTCGTCGGAGCGATCCTAATTGCCGGGATCGCCCCCATGCTCCGGCGGAATAAGTTCAGTCTTTGCCAGGACCGGCCAGTTGCTGACAGATCCGGGGTACACCGCCATAACTTTCGTAGTGGTTTTAGTGAGGTTCCTGCCCAGGTCGAGTCTCACACATCCTCTCCGGCCCCTTACCAAGGCCGGTGAGACGGGTAGCAAAAACGAGGTTATTCTGCGTTATCAAAAAAAAAAAAAATTCAATTCCAACTTATAACGATGTTGTTGCGCTGAAGGACGGAAATTTAGACAATAAGTTTTTTAAATAAATGTAATTATATTCCCTATTGTCATAATTTATTTTTTTCTAAAACAATAACCAAAGGACAAAATTTTATAGAATTGAATACAATAATTTTAACTAAAATAACAAATCATCAATTAACGCAATGAAATGCATAACGCAGGTACTTCACATAATAGGTACTTATCTGAATGAACCTTAATATTTATTTTTCTTTCTTGAAAATAAATAAATGGATTAACTTAAATAATTATGGTACATACACTCTGTTTGTTTATTTGAACGTTTCAAAATATTTTTTATTTGTTTTCATAATTGTGTGTAACTTAATTCAATGTCTATTGTTTGGTCGTAGTAAAGATAATGTTAAACTGAAAGCCATTTTTATTTCCAAAATATAACCAGTTGAACCATATGAGTGCATTAACACGACACGATCCAATGAATGGACGTATTTTTGGATGGCAGCCAGTGGCTATTCGCCTGACGTGTCTCTCTTATGCATTTTGTAGCTAGTGATCTTATCAGAAATCTGCAATAGTGATTCATGCAGCAGCTTTTTTAAAAGTAGGTCTCTTTGCAATTTTGTTACGGATATTTTTATTTATAAAAAAAAAATGTTTTTATTCTAGAATATTTTAAATTGTTATTAAAAATACCTAAGGTTTTGATAAAATTACCCTTTATATAATATTGAAAATATTATAGGGTGTATTATGAAAATCAAATGTGTAGAATATATTGTTTGTACGATATTGTAATTATAAATGTTGTACATCAAAAACAGATGCGATCAGTGTGTCTGATAAATAATGTTCCCCTTAAAAGTATAAGTTTACCAGAGTTTCAAGTATCAAACTCGATAATATGACACAGTTCAATATTTTAGACTTTTCGATAAGATTTAACAGAACAAATTTTCAATATATTCTCAATCCTGATTCTTTTTAATAACAGTCAAACAACTTCTCACAGAACCAAAACCTTGTGCTGTATCTATACTAATATGGCTACACAGCCATACACCCGCCCCTTTCATGTTACTAACAGCACTGTACTCAGTCATGTAGTGCCGGTCCAATAGGATACCAAATATCTAAAAATGGATCATAAAATGTAATAATGTTTGTTATTAATAATGAAATTTTTGATATAATTCTATTAGGTAATTGATTTTACAGGTTTTTTAAAGTATAATTTTTTTATACATTTACAAAATGTTTGGATGTCCCTCAACTTTGACAAAACTAAACGATTTATGAGGTATAATTAGTTTCTTTATAAATATAAACACTTTTCTGTTTGAATGAATTAATATCAATTGACTTAGAGTTTTACGAAATAGGGAAAAATTAAGTAAAAAATATTGTCTATATTGACTAGTCTGTGTATAAAGTAATAACAGAGCTTTTATACAACAATGAGTTATCAGTCAACTGTATACATTATTTGTTTTTATTCCACGAAATGGATTCATTTTGAAAAGAGTTACTGTTTTCAAATGGAGACAATAGATACATTAATAGATGGTTTCATAAGTAAAGATGTACGTAACTTCAGGATAAAATATTACAAAACGAAATCGACGACAGCAGTTGAGCGTGGGGCTTCTGGGTTTCTTATTATTTTCTGGCATCTATCGTTTCGTTGGCACTATCTTTATTTTATGACTATTATCAAAGCACTTTTGTATGTAAGATATAAAGAAATTCTTTGAGTACAATGTTCAATCTTTATATCAAGTAAGTATCTTCTTTAATGATATAACTTTTTACGTTTCTATATGCTTTATTTGTTATTTTGAATTAAATGGGTTGTGTTAATCCAGTTACCGCCAATATCAAGTTTATTATATGAGTACAGTTAATTTTTGTATCCTAGCTTTAACATTAGAAAAATTAAATAAATTTTTGCAGGTAATTTAATATCTGATTTGTTATTTATTTGAAATAATGAGTTTTTATAAGTGTAGATTTGAAATTGTGTCAACATTGTAAGACATCCCGCTGCTGTAGATAAGTCTACTTTATTATTATTTACGATACCAAAGAGTAATATTTAATTCATCTAAGTCAAATATTTCCATTTTGCAATCATCAACTTTTTTTGATAAAAGAATCAACTGAGCAGGTGGCCTACTTGATAGAGATAGTACCGTCACCCATGGTCATCCGCAACATAGTTTTGCGTATGTGTTGCCTCCCCAGATCGGGAAAGAGGGGAAGGAAAAGGTGGGAAAGGGGGGGAAAAGGAAACAGGTAAGAAAGGGTGGGAAAAGTGAAACTACCCTTGGACATCCGCAACAAATATGGTGCGGATGCGTTGTCATCCTTGATTAATGAGGAAAAGAGAGGGGTGGGAATAAAGAAATAGCAGGAAAGGGTGAGTACAGGGAAAGGGCAACAGACTCTCACACTAATCGGGAAAAAAGGCAGCCATTAATAGCTATATCACACCGATCTTCTGTGAGAGGTTGGTACTTCCAGCCAGCCCATGTTCGAGCTGTAGTGTCTTGACTACATCTAAGCTTTACCACCCTTAAAATTTTTGTATGAAACTATTTACAGTAAATAAGTAAAAAGCATCTATTAGTGAAAATTTTCTGTAGTCGATTAAGTACAGCGGCAACATCAATATACGAAAAATCTTTATTCTGGTTTCAATGCTTGGAAAAGCTTTTAAATGCTTGGAAATTATTTTTACTAGACCGATCTACTTAAAATGACTTAAAACATTTTACGTCTATCAACAAATACAAAAGGTTAGAAGAAGGTATGCAAGTTGTGTTGGAAGATATTGATGCTCATCTATGATATTGCTATTATACGGCCACCTACGTGCGTGGCAACCAACGAAGTGAATGGACCTCACGAAAATTTTGTGATTAATTTACATATTCTCAGTCACGATGATAATATTGACAAATTGCTACTTCAGCATAATGTATAACTTAATTACGGTATTCCTTTTTTAATGTTTCTTAAAGATCCAATGTTGATTTAAAATATGTTTGGTGACTATAATTAACAATTGAAATAAAACTAAGATTTTCCGATATAATAAGCCTTTTTTTAATATATACTTTAAACTACAATCTCCCGATGTTTAAATTTTTGGCAGAAACGGTGATCACGAGCAGACATGATGACGATATTCATTTTGTTTTTCCGTAGTATATCCGAAAATATCAGTTTATTAAAACGAATACACATGAAAATCTTAGATACAATTAAGAATTTGTTACAAATTTGTACTAGGTCCTAGGTCCACTAGGTGACAGGGCCATCAAAATAATATATACTCACGTTGATTAACAACCTCATCTTAATTATTTTGTTGTTCTACTGTAATTAAAACTTCGAGTATTTTGGTATCATATGAAACTGTTATACATAATAAAATAAAATTGTAAAAATAAACGTTAAATAATCTTTTATATACTGGTTTGTAGAATGTTATATGTTATGAGGCTTTAATAGAATCATTTCAAATTTAGCTTTGATAGAGACCAGAGTGACCAGAAAAGTTTGATGCATTTTGTCGTTTTGTTTGGACTCATAAATTTTTCCTTTTTTATAAAACTATACCACTTAAAAATACTCATACACGTCAGGTTTTAAATACTAGTTTCTTAGTAACTAGCGTTGCTCCTATTACTACAAAATTAGTGGTGTTAATTTTATTTAGTTGCTTTTAACTGATTGAATACTCGAACCTTATGTCTTAGCTTACTTAAAAAACAACATATTATTATTAAAACATTAAGAACTTTTGTTTTGAGATTTAATTCCGATCCCACTGCCGTTTTTAGATCAAAAATTATCCTTTGCCTTATTATATACACAAAATCGTATAGTCGTGATAGCGAAGGAAGCACATATTTTCTTATGTGTAATCTTTGTGAGATAAATTATTATTTGTGGTTTAAAAATAAATTACAAAAAAAAAACAATTTTTTAAAAATACCAACCTCATAAAATTATTATAATGTTTTGTTCTAGTCGTATAAATAGGTTTCTAATACTTTGATATATAAAATAGTTTAGATTTACAAACGAAATCTGAACAAAGCTTAACCTCGTTATAAAACAATAATATCTGGGAAGAAAGTCTGTTATTATTCGCATCATGTTTCAGAACTCCTAGCAATACACATATGCCTTTTAACCCTTAGGGGTGTTATAAAGGACACTCGTTGAAGAATTCCTTGTTGAATGATAATAATCTTAACCGCGGATCCCTTGGTTATTGAGTTGTAAAATATTTAAGTGGAACACAACTACTCGAAGAACTCCGGATGAAAATTATCGCGAAAGGCTGTGTTTTTAAATACATAAAGCTTTTCTTGATGATTTTTCTTTTCATAGTTTTTATAAATTTGGTTAATTTATTACGCTTGTTATTCCAATAACCATTCGAATATATATACCATGTTAGAATTGTAGTATTTTTTAAAATCTCAGATCAAAACAGTTTTTAAATTAAGAGGTAAAAGAAATACTTTTCACTCTAAGTATATCTATAAACTGGTCATTCCCATCACGTTCAAATCGAGCCTATAAGATGTATCCTGCCCGGGTTTCAATGACGGGGGCGTTTAAGAGTTTTTTTGACTATACAGTAGCAAAATACACAAAGCCAAAACCGCGACCTCTCTCGCTCTTTAATTTCAGACGTGCACCGCTTCGGTACGCACGTGACGGCAATACTGGGGACCTATTCTAAGGATCCCTCGTATTCCGAAAATAAAGATAAAAGAACGAGTCGTTTACATGTGCTAGAAAAGTATATTCTATTATCTTTTTACTTCTATTTTGTAATGGATGAGAGTTTAACAATGAGAAGTTAGATTTAAACACATGTATCCGTACTTAAATTGTTGGAAATAAAATTGCAAGTAATTAAATCCCAAAAAAGATTGAGAAGATAATGTAATTAATATACTAATAGGCATGGATTATTTGTCATTTCCATTGTCACCATATCAAACTTAACCAAATTAAAAATTTCTCGACTAAAAGGTGAAAAACAAAACTACACTTCACAAGATACACTTGATATATTTACTTTATATAATTTGTTGGAGATAGCTGAAATTATTAAAAAAAATTGGTATCTACACGTTGTCAATATTTAGGTGTTTTGCTACAAAAAATTACCAACAATTATTTTATCGACTACTTTCAGAATACATGGTAGGCTCTGATTAAGCAGTTTGGATGCCCTGCCACAAGATATTACTAACATCTCGTCACCGTTCTTACAGTTTCATAAAGTTTATGTCCACCAACAAATAAAGGTATACTGAAAGCGTACATAATCCTTACTTAATCAAAAAAAAACGAAAACATGTTTTTGTTCCCTGTATATAATCTACTTATATAAGTCATAATTTTCTCATTTAGTTATAAGTCAGTTTAACCAAAGTAGGGTCGTCGAGGAAATGTTTGGTTTAAAAATTGTTTGACTCTTAAATAAAATATGAAAGACCAAGTCCGTTATCTTGGGCTATTTTCAACATTTAAAATTTATGATAAATAATATAATAGAATTATATATATTTAATAAATTATTAGACTATGAATTATGATTAACAAAAATACAAAACTGTAAACATTTACGTATACTCGTAATTACAGAAATGTGTTCTGTGTTTTCATTAGGTGTGTAAAGTAAAATTATGAATAAAATCATAACAAAGTAACGTAAAATAAACAACTTCAAAAATTATTCCAAACTTCTTGTAGTATAGGCGATAAAGTAAACATATTTACCTTTAAAATATCCTTGAAGACTTAGAATTAAACGTCAAATGAATCGTCTTGATTTCGGCATCGTTAATGGTACAAGTGTGCGAAATTTCAAATTAAAATATTATTTTACTAAATACTACTATACTACCGAACCGAAACTGTAAATTGCTCATAATACCTTACGGTTTCCCCAAAGACATAATGATTAAATTCTTTTTTAAAACACTGTAAGGGTGGGGTAGGGTTCAGCTTCGTTACAAAAAGACTTATTTTTAATACATGCTACAATTTAAGTTTTCAGGATAGCAATTCAACAAGTCTTCGTGTCCACTTCTGAAACTTGATCCTCTGTTATGCAAACTTTCCAGAGAATTTTTTTAAGCAATCCATGTAATGTTACAAGTATGAACATCTAAAAAGCTTAGAATGTTATTGATTTGCAACTTGTCTTTGATGTCATTGATACATGTATAGTTATTGTCCATCGTGTTTAAGATCAAAGACTTAAACACGGAGTGTTATAGTCGGATTGATCTAAAGGATTAACTCTTAAATAATAGTTATTATTCAAGAAAATTACACCCTAATAATAGCAATGATGGCTAACTATATATCAAAATGTTTATCAGCCCAGCTACTGGAAGAAAATAAATTGTTTTGAAAATTTTTATTACGTGACTTTAGTTAGGAAGGGAATACATTTTATTTAGCCTACAGCACCTTGCGAAGATGACAGCTATCATTGGGTTAAGTTAAAATAGTGTAATAAATGATGTTGATGATGATAATGAATAATGATAATGTAACATAATAAAAAGTTTGTCACTGCTTATTTTAATAAAAAGAACATTTCATCTTCAATGGTGTTTCCTGTAATAATGTACACTATTAAAGCCTGTATGAAAATTGTAAACTTTTTGGTGTTTTAATATACCAATTTCATAAAAAAATATAAAACCTCGTTGGAGAGTTAAACAAAACATTTACGCGTGACGATCTCCAGGGCTTGTATTGTTGATATTCGTTTACGAGTTGTTTATCTCATTCGGTTTTCAGACTACTTTTATGTTGTAATATTTATACGTGTCCCAATGGTTTTTATAATTGATTGATCAAAATATTTAAATATTTTGTTTATATTTTATAATCTTTTAATCAATTTTTTTTGTTTCTTTTTCTGTTTTTACATATATTATTTCTGAATATAAAACAGGACAAAGCACCCATGTCAAGACACTGGACTCTGGCTTCTATCCAAAAATGTGTTCATTCATTGGCTTCTGTCGATAGGGCATCATTGGAGCATGAAAGTATACTTCGCTTGGTATAATCTTGATAATTAATATGATACTTTTATTGTTTGAAGTTATTTGTTATAGAAAATGTTGTTGCTGATTAATCATAGTTAGTGACTGAAAATTTTCTCAAGCTATTTCTAGTCCAGTTCCTATATTTTAAAGTCATAGCACTAATTCAAGGTGCATACCTAATTCAGATTAACATAAGTGTAAAGAGATAGTCTCTAGGTGCAATGTAATTAAATTCTGATCTGCTTTGAAGTGGATCAGACTGACTCAGTACACTTTAAGACAATGCAGTCTCCATTAGTGCTGAACGACTTTAAACAATAGTCCAAAGAACAATGAGACATTTTCCTCTACAATAGCTTTTCCTGAATATTGTATTTAACTGTACATTGTCTTCCAACCTAATAACGAGAGTGGTTAAACTTGTACCATGTAAAATTTTGTAAAGTTTTGAGTTATACTTTAGTTCCCTTTTCGTTTCTCTTACCAGAATTTAAAGTGATATCATACATATTTATGAGACGTGCGAATGAATGATGTAATTTAACTAGACTGATTCGGAGTAGAAATTTTATCTAATTAGTTACGTCAAAGGATTCGTATGTGTAATAGAATATTGAGGTTTTTACGTATAAAGAAACATTTCTTTTGCAAATAAGTTGTGCACTAACAATTATAACTCAATTTTACTACATTACTTTATCATATTGACACTTTCAATTTATTCACCCTAGAAACTAGCTACTGAACCCCAATTA